>VZSF01006309.1:118133-139262 GCA_013398295.1 Chionis minor
ATTGTTTAGTTTAAGTTATTCATTTAATCCTAATTTGACACTGTCATTCCTGTAGTGCATACATATCAATGGTACATCCCAGATGGATTTGTGGACACAGAAGATGGTATTTTACTAAACTTTACATACCCAAATCTTTAAATGTCATCTTAGAGAATACCCTCTGATTTTAATTTTGTGCATTTTACCTGAATCCTTTTTTGTGTGGAAGTGTTTGGTGATGAACGTAGGCTCCTTAAAAGTAGAATGACCTTCTCCCTGCTTGCGACGTTATGCAAATGAAAATCACATACAGTGAGCTTTTCTTGCTGTCATAATGTGTATAAAATATTGATCCAATGATTTCTTACTGCTCAGTACATCTTGTTTTCTAGAGTTCTATCCAGATGATTAAGGACATTATTTCTTCTTGGACATTATTTCTTCTTGGTAGACTTGGTAGTCCTTTCAAGTTGTTTTTTTCTTTTCTTTTCCTTTCCTTTTTTTAAAATTTGTTTATTGCCAGGATTTTCATTTAGCCCTCTGATGATGTCATCCTGTACCCCTGAAATCAAAAGAAATTTATCTGTTAGATATTGTAGATTCCTTTGGTTTTCATATCTATGTTCAACAGCTTTTACAATGCATCGTAACTTGCATTATTTGTGGATTCAATATATAATTCACTACTTACTCGGAAGTGTATCAGGTTTTAAAGTATTCAGTTCCTTTCAACAACACTACTGTTATCTTTGTAGGTCTTTCTCAGAATAATTGTTATCTTGGAAAATTAAAAATCTGGATATATAATTAAATGTGGTAAAAGTTCATGATAAAATTGCTCTCTCTATTCCTTTCCTTCTGAAATTGCCTGTGAGGGAGCTTAAAGTATGTAATTTTGTGTCATATATAATATTAATACAATGCATTTATTGCAGCATTCCCAGAAATAATTTTTGTTGGTGTAGTGGGTGCTTATTTTGTGACTAAAGCTTAAAAGTCGATACCATGTCTTCCTCATCTGTGAGTGCGCTACTGGCCTCTCTCGTGCAGTAAATTCTGTCAATTTGTTCTTATTTGCCCATATTGAATGCAGAGGGCTTTGACTCTCCCGCTCTAGTTACTTTCATAAATATGTTCATATGTTTAAAATATGTTTACAAAGAAATAGCTCATGTGGGAAGAATGCTTGTAAGGTCTTTGACTGCTACGTACCAGTGGATCCCACGATTCCTTTTGCCTGTCCCTGTTCCGTTTCATGAGATGGAGGGATGATGTGCAGCAGGATCCCTAACACACAGGGCACAGACCAGTACCTTGTCTGTCGGCCTGTGGGGACCATGGCTGGATTTTGAGAGGTATGAGGAGGCAGTTCTTTTCTTGAAATGGGTCTTTTCCATAGAATACCATTTAGTTTGTGGTGAGGCTAGTCTCTAAACTCTGCAGTGTTGTGAAAACCAAATTAGTCTGTGGTTTTGCACTTGTTTTGAGACTCCTAGTTCTTTCATGTCTGATTTGCCAGTTACTAGCCCTCTTCTAAACACAGCTTTTTGCTTCATCTCTTTCTATGAAACTATGACAAGCAAGGAACAATCCTCATCAAATTGACCTTACAGACATCTTAATTGCGTACTCCTTTAGCTTAAATGCTACTCACTATGCACCTTAAAATTTGGCATTGGGGGTTTTTTTCTAACTGCAGAAAAAAGAATTAAACATGGGAGATACATTTCAGGCTGCTCTTGAAAATGCAGCTTCCTCTTTCTAGTGAGCTGCCTAATTGTGCTGTGAAATTTCCATCCTTTCCCTTGTTGTTGCACACAAAGCAATTATTTTTGGTTTAGCTTGACAGGCTGGTAAGAGGAAGCCATTTGAGAAGTGAGAAGGGCTGAAGTTTTGTAGAAATTCCGAGCAGCTCTGCACTGAATCATCAGTCCCAAGAGCACGGAGACATTCCATAGAAATGTCACACAGACCTTCTGGCATATTAATCAGGAAGCAGCAATGAGCTTTCAGTCAGGTTGATTTTGGAGTTCTTGCGCAGCTTGGGAGAAAAACTCTTAGCATTCAGTAACAGAACAGCTGAAGCAAACCCAAGATGAAGATACGGATTCAGTCCAGGCTTGGGCTATTTAAGCTGTGAGGTGGAGGGGAACCTTGCCTGTAGTGATGTGTTTGTATTGTGTTTTAGTTTTATTACAGTCACGCTTCTTTCCTCAGCTTTTACAAGCTGGACTTAGTAAAACCCGTAAGTCTGCCACTCTTCTAACTACTATAAGACTTTTCCTGTCAGGAGATGGTGATTTTTAACTTGCTGTTTACTTAAGCATTGGTTTATCTTTTCATAATCTAAGGTCATTTTTGCCTTCAGATTTTCAAGCAAAACTTGTGCTTTATTTTGGAATTTTTGGCACGGATCAACCTGAAGAAATAAAAGAAGAGGTAAATAATATACATTCAGGAACAATAACCTGCTGAGAGGTAGGGCAGGAGATTAACTAGCTAAGATGTGTGCAACATTTATTATTCAAAGTACTTAAAATGTTATTGAATACAATGCAAAAAAACCCTCCTGTTCATGTACCATTGAAGTTGAATATCTAAAAATAAAAGTCAGGAATGCAAATGGAAAGGTTAACAGAGTGAGCGCAATACAGTCACATGGTATTTCCTCCTGTTCTACTACTTAAAAAGTGCAAGAGGAGGTATTGTTACACACTTAGGAAAATTAATTCCCTAGGCATACTCTGGGAATAAGAAAAAGTGAATTTTGCTCCTTTCACTGCAACAGCCTGAGTTTTGTCTCTCATCCATGGGGGTTTTTAACATTGTAATTGCTAACTTGTGGAATTCAGTGCTGCAACACATCTATTATTAAGGGACTGTAGCTCTTTGGACACGGCCATCCAGCCAGTTCCTTATCCACTGAATAGTCCATCCGTCAAACCCATCTCTCTCCAGTTTAGCGACAAGGCGTTTGTGTGGGACTGTGTCAAAGGTATCGAGCAAGAGCAAATCCAGTAAAATTGTGAGGTCACCACTAGAATGAGTGGTTCCTGAAGACTACTGCAGAGAGCAGAGTAATGTTTTCTATCCCACAGCCACCCAGGAACCAACAATAGCACGGTGTTACCTGAGGTGATGGGATATCTCAGGGCAAATATTCAAGATGGTTTTGATCTAATCAAAAGCTTGAAAAAGACTACTTCTGTAGCAGATTATTCCATAATGGCAAAATGCCTTGAATCTTCCTTTCACCAGCTTTGCAATTACTGTGAGGACAGGATTACCCAGGCCTTATTTAAAAAAAAAAAAAAGCCCAAGTCTAACTTCAGTCAAAAATTAAGAAGAAAAAAGTAAACTACTTACTGCTTGCTTTTGCTTTCCAAGCTGCATAGCTACAGTTTCATTGTTGCTTTGATCTCTGGATTGTCTGGAAGCAAAGTAAAGAAAGTCCTTTACTTGGGGAAGAAACTGAAGCAGAGTCAAAGGAAGAATGTAAGTTAATAGAAGAGACCTTCTTGTTACCATTTTTTTCCAGGTAACTTGCCATGTAGGGCTTGAAAAAAGTGCAAAGCTGCTCCATTTTTATTTATGTATGGCTTACTAAGAAACAGACAAACTCTGATGTCAAATGTAAGCTTGAACAAGACACAAAGGTAAGAGAAAGAAGAATTTATTTTTCCTCGTCCCTTTTCCTGCATATTGAGAAAATGGTCCTTTTTTGTTAGCAATTAGGTCTTGTAATTTGTTTTATTTTTCTTACAGCATAAAAGTGTTTTAAATCTGATTTCCTCTTTACAGTGACAGTAAGTGTAGGCTGTAGCTCTTTAAACATAAATAAATGTAATAATCTCTTTCTACTAAGACAATAAGTCTGTTTATTTGGTGTTTTGAGTGTGTGTCAACAACAAAATTAATTTGGAACTCTCAGGGCAAATACAATCAATCCATTTGTCCGTACTGTGATTTATGTATATAATACGAAACAGAATATGTCAGGTTTTTAACTGCAAGACCATATTAATCTGATAAAGCACTGGGTAATATAATAAATCCTCTATGCTACGGAGAAGTATAGACATGAACTCTTTCTGTACAACTTACAAACTTAGCGGTAGGCAACAGTAGCCACATCATTATATATTGGAGACAGATATTGCATCTGTTCTTCTCTGAAGGTTACCCAGAGCAGATAACAGATGAACTTAGAAGTCATGTGCGATCCAAGAGCAATATTTTGCTGTCTAAAGAGACAAGTTTATATGAAGCTTGTATGTTAATCCCTTAGAATTAATTTCATTCAGCCATATTGAAGGTAAAGGGAAGTATATCTGATGAGCAAGAAACAGCTCTTGGGAATACTTAGTAAGTTAATTTTTTATAAAGTAAAATATCTGAATACACTAGAATCAGAAGGTACTGATTGCTTCTGGAACCTAGCAATAACATTTAGGACTGCTGCAGTTTCAAATCTAACTCAAAGCAGCTGTGCTTGAAAGTAGTTACCTGTTTTTTGGATCTGAGAAGTGAGCTAGAGCTAATGGGCCAAATGTTTACATTGCTAAGCACAAATATGCAAAGACAGGTATATTTTAAAGATGTGCAAGAAAACCTGGAAAATAAATGTCAGTTAAATGCCACATATAATTAAATGTATGATCACATGTACTTAAATATGCGAAACCCTTGCTAAAAGTATTTTTAAATGTTCCTGAAAGACATTTCTGTTGCCTGTGAATTTGTGACGTTGTTTTTGTTAATTGTATCCCTGTACTCTATTATCCTCTTTTATATAGATCAGCTGAATCTTCAGTAAGCAAAACTTTGCCAAACTAAAAATAACAGCAGTATAGAAAGGGCAAGGCAGGGGCCTGACTGCTTCCCTGTAGCAGGGGAGCAGAAATGTGCTGCATTTCCGCAGTTTTAGTTGCTGAGTATCAATGCATTTCTATATCTTCTAAACCCTGTAGTTTGAATATTTTTCTCAACAAGAATGCTGAAATGGAAGCTGCTGAATTTTTTTTTTTTTCCTCCAATGACAGTTCATTCTGTGAAAGGATGAATTGGAGTGAACTCTTCAGTCTAATGAAAGAAGGAAAATACTAGTACATATATTCTGAAACATTCATCATATCCTAGCCTTATTTATAAAGGAAATCTGAGGATCTACTCCAAACTTTCCAAGCTTAATTGAATTACTGGTATTATCCCCAACAGAACTATTATAAGAAACCAGAGCTGACCTGTTCTGGATTTCCTTGTCTAAAGGACTGCACCGTTCACTGCATTAGCAGAAACTTCTATTCCCAAAAAATAATTCCCCATGTAAGAGTTCTCTCCTCCTTCCCTGCCTCCACCGTGTTAAACTCTGATTAAGTTGCCCTTCAGGAAAGCCACAAAAGCAGAAACAGAGATATTGTGCTTCATAGACTGGACAAATGCGATTTTTCTCCCTTTGGTGACTTCTGTGGAGTTGCGTAGTGGAGAAAACATGTTTACAAGCAGAAGAAAATTGGTAGCGCTCTTGCTGCTTTTGTGAGATTCTAAATCATCTTGGGTCCTTTCTCCATGGTAGGTCCCAAGGATTCTTTTTTAAACCCATGCAAAATACCAAAAAGAGTAGATGTTTGATTCTTTAGCAAAGGAGGACGAATATGAGACTAAGAAATGCCTGCCAAAATAACATTTCATTTGCTAAAGTGAGGGGGGAAAGTGAGAATTAGTAACATAGAGACTTAGATTTTAGCTGCTGGATTAGTGGCTGAGGAATCATTGGTTCTCCTGTCCCTTTTCAGATGTTGCTGCCCTTGGTGTGGCAAATACAATTTTCACTTACAAATTGGAAATAGAGAAACAAGGTGCAGGCTGGGGGTGGTGTCTGCAGTGATACAGAGCAAATCTTAAGTAGCTTTGGTAGAACCACTACATTACACCCTGCTACACCAAAGCATTTCCAAGCAAAAGCAAATTATTGACCAGTGTGTCTGCCTAGGAGTGGGAGTTGCTAAAAAGTTGTAGAGAAGCAAAAAATGAAAGCCTAAAAGAGGCTAAAGAGGAGGAGGCAGGTTGAAGCATGAAGAATGTTTATGAAAGATCTGAAGGCCAGAAGGAGGTTCACTGATAACATCACCTGACCTACTACATAAATAAAGGTAAATAGAGCACCTGAATAGCACCTGAATTTGAACTAGTGCATATCTTTTTGAGAAACGCTAAATTTTGTTTTCGTAAGGACAGTGAAGAAAGGCAAATTAATGTAGATAAATGCGGGGGGGGGGTGGCAACACATAGTTTATGTACAAGGATGGTGGCTTCTTAGCATTTCAGATTTGAAGATACTGGTTTGAAATGTCTGTCATAATGGAACAGGATTGTCTTTTTTGCTTCTCCTTAAGGCCTTCATATTAAAATGATGGATTGAGTTACCCTTTGGTCTGAAATACACAGAATTTCCATTTCCTGTTGTTCCAATGGCAAACTTTAAACCCTTACCCAAAAACTCAGGACACAACTGCTGAATTACCTCAGATACGCGGTCTGGCCAACCCAGGTTCATATCTCTGGTAGCGAGGGATTCAGAAGCAGACGATCGCAAGGAATGTTGAGCTCGTTAATGGTGCTTCTGTTTACTAGTTACCAAGGTTTAATTTGGACTATGCTATGAAGGAGCAGTGACAGTGGGAGAGGGAAGAGTCTCTCTTTAAAATAGACCCAGGTTGAAACATGTTGTTAGCCAGATATAGTGCTCAATGTTTTCTGCATCTGCTGAATATATGTCTCTGTAGTGTTACAGTTCCATGGGTTAGGTACTGTGCAAATACGTATTTCCTTTTTGTTTTGTGGTGTTCATACTCTTATATTCTGAGAGATTATATATTCAGCTTCTTTTTTTATATGTAGTTGTGTTGCATCCTAATTGTTCCTTTTGTAAAAGCAAGACTTTTGAGCTTTTTGAGAACTCTGTAATTTATTGAGCCTTGCCTTTGAAAAACTGACAGATCAGGTCTCCTTAACCCATCTCAGTCTTGGCTGTGAGTTTCCAATAGTGAGTGTTGATAATATATAACAAACACAGAGTGATCCTTCTTTCTCCTGCCCTCGCTGTCCATTATACCATTAGGTAATTCCTGAGCCAGAGGCTGCTTCTTGACATTATGTTTAATAGCCAACGATAGATCTACCCTTTATTAGTTTATGTCACCCATTTTGTAATTGTTCATACTTTCAGCCTGTACAGCATCATCCAGCATTGAGTTCGTTGTGTATTACTACAGAAAAGTACTTTCACTTATTCTAAACTTACTGCCTCATTACTTTGTGTTCGCCTTTTCATTCTAAGCTTACATCAAATTGTGTTTGCTAGCTTCACCTTTTTTTGGGAGGTTTTTTTTGACGTCTAAGTAGCCTGAACTGAGTGAAGAAAGAGAGAGGAGTTTGTGTAATGAATTTGTATTATTTTTGTTACAGTTTGTCAGCATTTTCTGAGAGTAAAACAGCTGGTATTCTTATGGCAGCCAAACATAAAGCAGGTGTTTTCACTGTGGTGCTTTATGCCAGGACTTTAGATTCACAGCACCTGGTGGTCTTTATCAATGTGAGGAGAAAGAGGAAGTACAAGTGAGTTGGTGTTTTTACAGCGCGAGAAGAGGAACACAGAGAAGGTCTCGCTTTGCTATGGGTGGGAAGTAGGTGCTTGCCTACTAATTTCTCTTCTCCCTGGAAGCCTGCATTTGGCTAACTCTACTCTCTGACAGCATTTGAATCCCAAGATGTCTAAAGAGTGTGATGCTGGGAAATTGCAGCCTGAGATGCGGTTAACCACAGATGGGGTTCTCAGTCTTGGTGGTGAGTAACAATGGAACACAACATATAATTTGTAAATCCAGCTGGAAGGGGAAATTATTTCCCTTAAGAATACGTGTGTCCTTGTACTCTAGTACAGTTTTTCACTGGTCTGTGCTATTTCTTCATCCCCCTAAGTATTTGTCTAACGTGCCTTGAGTTGCCACTGTCAGTTCAGAATGTTACTTTCACTTTTACCCTGCCTGCATTTACTAGTGTCATGGTTTAACCCCAGCCAGCAATTAGCTGCTCACTCACCCAACCACCCCTTCCCCGCCTCTTTCCCCCCCGAAGAGAAGGGGGGGGAGGGGAAGAGGGGGTAAAAAAAGGGGGAAAGAAAAAAAACCTCCTGGTTTGAGAGTGATTTTAATAGAAACAATAACAGAGAAGGAAAAATAATAATAATTATGCCATTCACTCTTGCCACCCATGAATTATCACCTTCCTGATCATGGATTCCAGCCTCCCCTATCCAGCTAACCCCCATTTGTATGCTGGGCATGACATTTATGGTATGGAATACCTCAATGGCCATTCCATCCCTCTGTCTAAGCTTCTATGGGAAGTCCTTGAATAGTGTAAACATCACTTAGTAACAGCTAAAAACAATAGGTGTTACTGACATTCCTTTCACAGCAACCACTGGAAAGAAAATTAACTCTTTCCCAGCTGAAACCGGGACCACCGGTCAGAGAAAACAGCGCTGCTTAGCTTTGTGCCTGAATCCAAAATGGTTCTGTAGCAAATATATGCAGCTTTTCCAGCACCTGGGATTATGTCTTAAGACCAATCAGTTTCTTCTCATAAACTGTCAGTGTACATGTAACAGAGCAATGCAGCATAAATCCTTAGATGTAACTCGAGGACTGTATGATTGCTCTGTGATAACATCCCTGCCATCTTCCGTGCGATAATGCTCCGTGAACAGCCCACATCTGTGGGAGGGACTATATTTCAGTAGCACAGACGAGGAGTGGAGAAGGGCAACTGTCTGAAGGATACCAGCTAACATAAGAAATGGGCCTTTCCTGGCTCACAGACAAAATATTGAAGACTCCAAACTAAACTCATCCCCTGGGTACAGGACACTAAATATCAGCTCAAGCAGCATCCCTGGCATTTAATGAGATACAGTTCCTCAGATAGTAGCGAGATCCTTTGCTGACATCATGATGCAGTTGTCATGGTTACAAAAGGACCAGCTGCTAAATACAAAGTATCAGAAAGATGAAAGCGGAGAAAATCAATGTCCAAGCAGAAAAGACACAGAGTAGATAAGACGATTTGGAGGTCAGGGAGAAATAAAGGGAATGGGGACAGCAACTAGGGAATTAAACAGGAAATGAAAGCAAGAGGGAAGAAAGTTCAAAGGTAGATATCCAGAGATGGGTGATCCAGGAGCAGACCCCCTGGGAGGTTGACATGCTTATGTTTGTAATTAATGAAAAGCCTTCAAAGAGAAGTCTGGAAACAATATTCCCTAGCAAAAGTCCCTTTTGGCTTATTCTCTTTGAAGCTTTGCACATTATATCCTAGGACAGAGTGAACTGTGGAAGAGGAAGGTATGTTCTGATACTGAAGGGTGGACAGTGATGTTTTCCCCCAAGATAATCCAGCCAGCGGCATAGGCGAAAAGTAGAGCTGAGTACATGACACAGGAAAGGAGATCTGCATAGAGCACTCCCAACTGTGCGCCGTCTCCTGTTGTTGATATTTTAGCCAACTTCCATTTGAAAATGCTGTTTTCCAAGACGTAGCCTCTGCGTGTAGTGCCCTAGTTTTGAGGAGGTAAAGATTTAGATGGCCTTTTTTTGTTAAGTTGGTGAAAGCTAATTCAACCTTTTGTTCTGATAAAAAGGAATGAAAAGAGTATCTAAGATAATAAAGAGAGCCTGATAGCCTGATGTGAATTAATATCATAGTGATTCCCTGAGCAAGTGGGTTGGAATCTTCAATTAATTCTTGCAGCAGGATGGGAAATCAGGTTTCCATGGATACTGAGCCAGAAGCAGCACTGACACACGCAGGAAATGCAAGTTTAGTTTTGCTGCAGCTTGCTTCCTAAGGAGGGTTCTTCCTCTCTCTCCTCCCCCTCCCCCCAGCACTCTCTGTTCTGTATTTTTAAAGGCAAATGGACATTTGAGGAATGGGTGGAGGAAAAAAAATGCTATTCCCTTACCTAGAAAATAGTGTACAAGAAATGCAAGGGATTTGCACCATTTTAAGCTACAATTAGGAATAAACCAAAGTATATTAAAACTAGGGGAGGAGGAAGGCTGTAGCCCATTGAGCTTCTGACAGTCACTGAGGATGATAGCAAGGCCTCTGGAAGGACAGATTTATAACTAAGGACGTAGCAAGAGCACAGTAGTTACTCTAGCGCAGGGCTGTAGGTGGTTTCAACATAGCTGTTGTTCACCCAGGTGATTGCAGCAATGTCTATGTTAGCACTCATGAACAGCAAACATGGGAAAAAAGTGTTATACCTGCCAATTAAAATACAAAAAAGGCAAATTACAGTTCTTGCTCAGAAGTTAACTGCCAGACATAGTGATAGGTGGTGGACTGTCATTAAAAACATGTAAGATATGTGAGAGGAAGAAAGATATTTGGCTATTATGTGCATTTTTAAATCCCTGTTGATTCAAAGTAGTATTTAGCACTGTATTTTTAATCGCTGTAGAATTGGAATTTGGTAAAAATCACCACCTTATTTACTCTATGTACCAGTCCATCAAATATAGAATGAACACTGATAATATCCATGCAGAAAGGCAGTATAACTAGGAACGTTTCTGAACAATACTGTCTTCAATACTTGATCTGTGACCTGTTGCTCCTACTCAAGAAATCCGTAGAATGTATTCTTATTGTTCTTAATTTAAGCTACCATTAATCTCTCATACTGACTTGTTTGAAATGGTATTTATACATCCTGGCCAGCTCCATAGGCAAGCACAGCAAAATAAAAACCATATGTGTTTTGGGAAGAGCCAAAAATTAAGAAAAAAAATGCTATTTTTCAGAATTTAAAGTGACTATTCTCTAAGTGACAGACTTAATCTCTTAGGAAATGCCTCCGGGAATTTTAAATGGATTAAACAATTATTCCTCGTCTTCACTTTTTAGATATTACACAAAAGACACAGTACTGCAGCATGGTTAAGCCAGTTCTTGGCTGGGTCAGGCACATTTGGCGTGCTCGCCCTCGGAGCTGTTACCGTGCTCCTCGGAGTGTTCCTGCACGCCCGGGCACAGTTCAGGTGCCTTGAGCAGCTCAGGGGTGGGTCTCCGTAACAGTCTGGACAGATCCATCTTGTTCTCCTTTAGAGGGAGAAGAGAGGGTGGAGGTGGGAGGAGAGCAGTACCTGTACTAAGGACCATGCCACCAGCTCTCCGGAGAGAAGAGGGGCCATGGCCTATGTCATTCACCAGCGTGACCGTGGCTGTTGCAGTCACTGTGTGGTGTTGTAAGAAATACTTACTTATTGATAAAATTCAGAGAGGACAAAATCATCGAAACAAAACTATTTTATTGAAATAAACAAGTCAGCTGAGTTTGGTACACCTGACCAAGGAGGCACAGGCTCCCTCAGAGCGTGCTCGCTTTTATACCCTTTCCCCAAGGGGGTTTCCCTGTCCCTTTCCTCTTGGCTGAGTACTCGGGACTGACATTCTTTCCGACTGCCAACTGTGCCGTTTCATCTCCCCTCCCCTTATCTTCCCTTTTTTGGACATATTGTCAGTCTGCTTCTGATGGCTCCCTCGCTCACGAGGCCTAGCCTCGTGCCGACTCTAGCTTTACCTGTGCAACGTGAGTCAACGTCCCTATGGCTGAAGCAAAACACCATTTCATTTCTCGCAGTGTCCTGCAGCGTTCTGCTGCCCTTTGCCACCACAGACCGAGTAGGTTAGAGATCTGCCTTTGAATCGTTTGTGTGCTTTGGCTATGTTTAGTCAATTAAAAAATTATACGTACAGTGCTATAGTGTGGTGTATGTATGTGTGTGCATGACGCCTACGACACTTGCGCATGTGCTAGCATGAGATAGGAAGCTGGCTAATGGAAAAGATACCTGTGCACAAGTAGAAGCACGAGACCATTTTCAAGCACAGGAGAGTGTGGGAGGGAGCCCTGTCTGTGGCTGGGGGCGCTGCTGCTGCAAAGTGGAAGCCAATTAATTGCCTCTGCAGAAGGAGGCAGAATCTCCCTTCGGTACTATGATTTGGTTATCAGCCAACGTCATCCAAGAAGAAACTCCCACCTCCTGAATTCTTGTTTCAGGCTGGAGAGAATGTGAGATAGATTGCTGTAATAACGCAATTATTTGTTCAAGTTACTTCCTATCCAGCACTACAGTGAGAGTGGGGAAAAAAACCCATGGGGTTTGAGAATTGTAAGGCAAATTGTCAGAATGGGTAAGACATCATCCTCGCTATAACATCCTGAGTGTGCAGCTGCAGCAGTGGATTGGTTTTGTTCTGTCAGTGAACCATCATAGCAACAGGGAGAATATTCTGCATAGATATTGCAGGTTAAGCAGAAAAACATTATAGTTAAGACCTCATAGGTAGTTCCATGATGAATTCCTGGCGTTTTGCTGTCTAACTCAAACTTTTTGCTGTCAGACAGGTTTGCCCCTGTGTTCTTGTGATAATCTTGTAAATGAACACAACTTGTAGCACTGTTCGTGATACAGAAAGTAGGAAATGTTATTTAAAACTGCATTATCAAATCACTAAATTTCCCAACTGGAGTACTGAGGCTCATGTAACAACAGGATTAGGCACGCTCTTTTTTTGTTGTCCCTTTCACTTCAGGCTACAAATTCTTACTGCCCGTGTGCTGCCATTTCCCAGAGATGCTTGCCTTAGCGCAAATGAGAAACAGTCCACAGACAGCACTTAGTTAAAACCACCAAGTAAAGTAGGGTCTTACATTAATTAAGTCCTTCTTAGGCAATATAAGTAGTGAGGTCTTCTGTCTTGCAGCTTTGTGTCTTATCTGAATCACAGTACTTCGGTATTTGCATGACAGACAGTAATTGTCCTCATGTAACTCCCCTTTGCCTTTCTGTTATGTTATTTAAAAAGAGATGTTGCAAACTTGCCTCATATAGGCTGTAATTTAGAAAAGCACTCAAGTACATACTTCAGTTTGAGCATGTGAATTGATGCCCCGAAGATGCGAAAATGCCAAAACCCCAGTATGACTAATCTTATACCTGAAGTCACACACCGACAAGGATTCTGCTGCATTGGGATCCCACTTTCCACATGCAGCACACAAGACAGGACTTTTGAAAAGAACATTTAATTAGGTAGGCTTCTAACAGTGCTTGGCGCTGTAACAATGTAGATAGGGTGGGATTAATCTCATCTGCCGTTGTACAGAAGCAATCTAGGGGTATAATTGTTCATCAGGGCCTCGCTCACGGTGACAAGCAGGTGTTGCTGGGGGCAGTTCAGCCTGCTAGCAATACCGGGTGCCTGCACCTAGCAGCACATCAAACTATTTCTTACTCAGCTGTTTATAAAGTTGCTGAAAGTTCAGTCATAACCAGCTGGCAAAATAATTACAGCTTCACTTTTGCTGCTAACAGCTGAATTTTGAATAAGTAAGGCCACATTTTCTTGTTTGTCTAATCATTTTGTGAAATATTCATGCCTATTTTTTTCACACCAACCTATTTTTAATAGATGATTAGACTATTATGTTTTGATTACAGTCTTAATATGAAGGACCACCAGTTTTCCCATCCACCTCATAATGAGATCTGTAAAGCTTTTGTCTGTAGCTCTTTTCGGAGGGTGGCCTTAGGGTACTGTTTGCTTTTAGTCATTTAAAGTCTTTATTGAGCTTGTTAACTTCATGTTAAGTCAGGTGAAAGCAATGCCTTTTACAAATAACTCCTGGAAAGGACCTTTAAGTTGCATTGGGTACGTATCTCAAAGCAGGGGGGGGAGAAATGCAGTCGTTGTGAGACAAAGTCGCAAATATAAAATACTTGCTGTTCACTTCAAACATTCTGCTGTGGTCTACTGCAGTTGCTCCAAAAGCTGACTATTCAAAAAAAAAAAAAAAANGTTGCATTTATTTGTACTAGACTAGTACCTAGAAGGCATTGAACACAAAAGACTTTCTGCATATCTTAAAGCAAGATATTCAGGTATTGAATGGAACTATTAATGTGAAGGAACCGTGTTGAGAGGGAAATTATAGAAGTGATTCTTAGGATGGCCAGATTCCTACTCTATGTGTTTATCACAAACTGTTACTACCCAACAGTTTATTTTGTTGTTGTTGTTCATCAGTACAACAGAAACAGCAACTATGTAAGTACGAGGTGGTTTTCAGTGGCTGAAAGATGGTTTCTGCTCTGAGAAATATACAACTAAGAAATGGCCAGCAGTGTCTGGTGCTGGTTGGCATTGTGGCATTATATTAATGATACTACTAAGAGGTCTGCAGAGAAAATATCCTAGATTTTATTTTCAGTAACTTAAAACATCTTGAGAGAAAATAAGTTCTTTGTGCCTGAAGTTTCATAAAAGCTCATATAGTTGTTTCATTTATCCAAATCATAATACAAGTTTGATTTGTTTAACTGTAAAATCTTTAAGTTCGTCCACCATAAATAAGATTTTTCATAAGCTTCTCATATTTTATGGATTTGAAATTTTGTGTGATTTAAGTAAATAAACTTTAACTAATTCTGTATGTAGAATGAATGAGCTTGCTGTGGGATCATGTGTTGCATTTTAGGCTCCAAACTTCAAAATAGGTGCCGAAAAATTGGAAAGGACATGGAGAAAAGCTGTGAGATTGAATCAAAGACAAGGTAACCTGCTATATTGTAAAATACTGATGTATTTATAGCTAAGGGATGAAAGCCACCTCCTAGGCACTTCTAAAGGAAAGAGGACTTTAGAAACAGATGGTTTATTACTCCAGTAAAAGATGTAACAACACTGATTAGTTGAGAGCTGACCCTAGAACAATTTAGCATACTGAAGCACTGAAATTTTTTAAATATTGAGACTGTTTAGAGAGGAGATGTATTCTCCAGCATTAGAAGTCTTGGATTTGGGAATTGCTATTCTTCTGAAATGTATGCTGTTGTTTGAATGGCCTTTGTGGGCTTCACAGCTGACCTTGCTCGGTGATATTCTTTGCCTTTCGTTGTTATGAGCAGAAGGGGGAGAGGGGAGGGGGCGAGTAGCGTCAGAAAAGATGACCACAGGGTAATCCTTCTGGCCTTTAGCTGAGACCTTTGGCCTAGAATTTAACTTTACATGATTGAGTTTCATCTTTATCATTTCAGATGTTCTGACTCAGCCATATAAGAAGAGAAACACATCTAATGTTTTCTATGGGGCCTCACACCCTTTTCTAAATATTTTTAAAGCAGCTATTAGTAGCTATGAGTACCAGGAATTTAATTGTTGTGGTTGTTGTTCCTCTAATCTAGAAAACCACTCTGACTTCTATTCTGGGCCATAAACCAACTCATTATTGAAGTTTAGTAAAATATCTCCCTAAGCATGCATGTTCACTTATAATTACCGAGTATGATGGGGATTTTGTTCAAATTCCACTTGCCCAAAAAATAAAAGAGGAAAGAAGAAGAGAAATAAACCTGCGAAAAGAGACTAAATCCTAAAACACATAGCTCAACAGCAGAAGCAACTGCAACTGCCCTGGCTGTAATTTATGGACTGGGAAACATTCGGTATACAGTGCGGCAGAGTTAGCAGGCGCTGCTCCAACAGTGGTTGTTGCAGTATCTCTCGGTACCAGTATGTCAGCTGAGGATGTGTGTTCATTGCTGAACTGGGTAGCATGTGTGTCTCTGTCTGTGACACTATAACTTTGCAAATCTAGATCTGTTCAATCACACACTTTCAGGGACTGCTGTGTGCATCAGTGAACACAATCCCATTGATTAGTAAGTGAAAAAGGGAAACAGACTTTCAGTACTGTCATTGCGATGCCACAGTGTAGTTTAGTGCTGTAGCAAAAAAAGGCTGTCGGAGAGTTTCCAGCTATCTCTTGTACATACCAGTGTGTGTGCTGATGTGTGTTTTGGTGCTGCTGAAGGCTGAGATGCCACCACAGAGCTCCTCACTTGCATACTTTGAAGAGCACTCTTCCTTCAATGGCCTACTCCCACTCTGGTCAGCTATGATTGGGTGTTCCAGCAGGCATCTCCTCTACTCATTTTGGTGACACACACATCCCCTCACATCCTCTTATACTTGCAGAAAGCTTTTCTTTCAGCTAAGAGTTCTTCGCTTCATCTCTTGCCACCTGTCTAGAAGATGTTTCTGCATTTCAATAACTGTTTTTTTCCAAGCAGCATTTGGGGTCTGACCACTACCACAAAGTCGTCAGGAATATCATGTTTGGGAACTCCAGGGTTGCAGCTATCCAAGAAAGTGTTTGTAGCCCTTCTGTTCCCAGTGCATCTGTACCTGACTTCATATATGGCAGCCCGAGAAGGAAAGATCTATTAGATTCCTCTTGGAAACAAGGCTTGCAATTATTTGTAAGAGGACCAAACAAGATGACAAATAAGAAAAATGGGTGACAAAAGCCTGTTTCTACAGTGATCTGCTGTGATGCTTTTCATAGAATCATAGAATGCTTTCATTTGGAAGGAACCTTAAAGATCATCCAGTTCCAACTCCCCTGCCATGAGCAGGGACACTTCCCAGTAAACCAGGTTGCTCCAAGCCCTGTCCAACCTGGCCTTGAACACCTCCAGGGATGGGGCAGCCACAGCTTCTCTGGGCAACCCTGGCCAGGGTATCACCACCCTCACAGTAAACAATTTCTTCCTAATATCTAACCTAAATCTCCCCTTCTCCAGTTTAAAACCATTCCCCCTCATCCTATTGCTCCACTCCCTGATCCAGGGTCCCTCCCCAGCTTTCCTGGAGTCCCTTTAGGGACTGGAAGGGACTCTAAGGTCTCCCTGGAGCCTTCTCTTCTCCAGGCCGAACCCCACAACTCTCCCAGCCTGTCCTCCCAGCAGAGGGGCTCCAGTCCTCATCTCACGTTCTGTCTGTTGGGCTGAGCATGCTGAACCTTTGTGTCCTTCTAACTTACGGAAAATGTGACAGAAATACTTCTTTGTGGCTGAGATAAAATAAGAAATGACGATACTTATTTTTGGTAGTGACATGACTAAATAGACAAAAACCCAATATTGCAAAGAGCAAATTCTGTAAGAAAAAGTTTGCAGTAAACTGCATTTACACATATCGTCTGACTGGATTTTCTTTTGTAGAGACGGATGGCCTTCTTTCTTAGCTTATAAAGTCAGCACTAGTGTTGTGTGTGTAGCAAGGAGAAGCAGATGTTCAGAAGTTGCGGTTCAGATGTAACCTTAGGGAGATTTCTGTACTTATTCTGACCCTGTAGAGAGGCAGAGGAGCACTGTGATATACACTCGACTGACTCTTTGGACAAATAGGAGTACATTCAGATCTGGCATCACTGGGCATAGGTTCTATTTTAATCATACAAGCATCATACCTTCTGCTTGTGTGGCAAGTTTCATTGTAAGAGGAGTCCATATTTACAGAGTCACACATTGCTTAGGTTGGAAGGGGCCTCTTGAGATCATCCAGTCCAACTCCCCTGCCTGCTAAAGTGGGGTCAGGCACAGCAGGTTGCCCAGGACCATGTTCATCTGCGCTTTGGGAAGATTCCACAAACTCTCTAGGCAATTAGTTCATGTTTTACCACCCTCACGCTTTTAAAAATGTGTTTTCTTGCATTCAGGTTGAACTTCCTGGTTTTTAATTTGTGCCCACTGCCTCTTGTCCTGTCGGCGGGCACTGCTGAGAAGAGCCTGGCTCCCTCTTTCCTCATTCCTTCTCACCAGGCATTTATACACATTGATAAGATTTGCCCCCCATGCTCCCCTGAGCCTTCTCTTCTCTAGGCTAAACAGTCCCAGCTCTCTCAGCCTCCCTTCATAGGAAAGATGCGCCCCAGTCTCCACTGGAGAGCCCAGAACAGGACACAGCACTCCAGGTGAGGTCTCTGACAGTTGACAAGTAGAGGGCAAGGATCACTTCCCTTGACCTGCTGACAACACTTTTCCTAATGCATCCCGGGATGCTGCTGCCCTTCTTTGTTGCAAGGACGCATTCTTGCCTCACGGTCACCTCCTTGTCCACCAAGACTCCAAGGTCTTTCCAGGCAAAGGACCTCACAGGTCCTTTCCAGCCAGCTGCCCCCCAGCATGTACTGCTCCAGGCTGTTATTCTTCCTGAGGTGCAGGACTACACTTTCCCTTGATGAACATCACAAGATTCCTCTTGGTCCAATTCTCCAGCCCATCCAGGTCCCTCCGAATCTGGCACCACCATCTGGCGTATCAGCCATTCCTCCCAAGTTTGGATCATCTGTAAACTTGCTGAGGGTGCATTCCAGGTTATTAATGAAGAGGTCACCTTACTGAAGTCAAGATAAACAACATCAACTGTTCTCCCTTCATCCATCAAGCTAGCTACCTCATTATAAAGGACTAGCAGTTTGGTTAAGCACGGTTTCCCCTTCATAAATCCACACAGACTACTCCCAATCACCTTTCTAGTCCTTCTTGTGTTTGAAAAAGCTTTCCAAGAGGATTTTCCTTATAATTTTTACAGGGATTGAGGTGAAGCTGACTTGCCGGTAGTTCCCCAGCTCTTTCTTGTCTTTCTTGAAGATAGAAGTGACACTTGCTCTCTTCCATTCTTCAGAAACCTCTCCTGATTGTGATGACCTTTGAAAGACAATCAAGAGTGGCCTCACAGCGACATCAGCCAGCTCCCTGAGGTGCAGCCCATCAGGCCCCATGGTCTTACATATATGCAGTTTAAGTGCTGTCTAACCTGGTCCTGCTCCACCACAAGTAAGTCTTCCTGGTTCCAGACTTTCCCTCTGGTCTCAAGGTTCCAACAAATAACTCGGAGTGAGTAGTCCCCTATTCAGATTTTTTTTTTTAATAAACAAAGCCTGGTTTAAAAAAAAAAAAATTGTATGAGAGACTCCTTGTGCCAGCGATTGTGGCCAACAACAGGTTACACTGCTGACAGAAACCCTTGGCTCTCTTTGCCCTCCAGAAGAATGCTGGTAGGCCTCTTGTACCTTGCTTCACAGCAGAGGTGTTCACCCTTTTCTTACAGAAAATGCCTCAGGAAGGCTGCCAAGCAGTCCTTCCTTATTTCTCACTTGCGTACACATGTCGCCAGAAGCAGTGGGAAGCCACCAAGAATAGACACAGAGGGGCAGAGGACTTCCAGCTAGTTGTCAAAGTACGTAAGGCATGCAGAATGGCTTTTTCTTGGATTCAGTTTCTGTCTTGACATATTTAGAGCCTGTCTCTCTCACTCTAATCCATGGAAAATAAGGTGAGGTAGTTTAGGCTGAACAGCAGCCCCCTGGCCATAGCACAGGAGCATGCACATGATTTCTAGGAATCACTCATTTCCCAGGCTTTTGCAGATGGCTCATTACAGAGCCCATAGCTCCTCCCCCACTATAGACAGACCACCTGCAATGGCAGTACTTTCAAAATGGTAGAGTGTTTATATTTGGAATGCAAACATTTTGTGGCATCCTAGAAGCATGTTAGGCATGATTGCTATTGCTTTTTCTTCCATGACAGAGGGAACTTGTACTTTCTTTTGCTGTCCCCACCCATACCTGGTTCTCCCCTGTGTTGTATCCTTTGATTCTATCCCCTTTGCTAAAGTCACTGATTTGCTAAGTCACAGGGACACGGCATTCCACTCGTATCCCTCACTCCTCAGTCTGTTGGAAGACTGAACTCAAAGCACTGGTTGAATTCAGCTCTGTGGTTCTGTGGTACAGTCCACAGACAGTTCGTTTGCAGGAAATGCTCTGCAAAGCAATGAATATAGACTATGCATCTACATAAAAGCCTGAAATGTGCTGTTAGAGTCCAGCTGTCTTAGCAGGCTGAGTCTGGCCGATAGTTCCTTTTGTTACAGGTCTTGAGACACTACCAGATCTCAAATTGCTAGTTTGGGCTCCTGCATACAAGCATGTCCCAGCATGGCATGTCTTTCAGGAGCATGGGAGGAGCACTAAAGAGTCAACCGGTATCTCCTGCCAAACAGAGCTGAGCCAGGGTAGCAAGACAGAGTTGCACTGCTGAAGTCAAAAGGGGTCATTGGGGCACATACAGGCAAACGAGACAGTATGGACAGAACTGCTGCATCAAGTTTGTGTTAATCAAGGTAGTATCAGTGTGAGCTGTGCCACCCATATCAGGCCACAGTTCTAAGTACACAGGCATCATTGGAAAGATTCGCTGCCAATGAAGTGGTGAGCTGTGTGGTGTTAAGCACCTGGGTGCAAAGAAGGTGGGATGTGGCTGTGCAGGTATCTGCTGTCTTGGTTGCTTGGAGGTAGCCTCTTGGTCACAGGAACAGGGTGTCTAAAGGGGTACGTGGCAGCTCCACAACACTGAATATGTTTCTGCCAAAAATGTTTTGGGGCATAATAGACAATAAAATTTTGTGTGTGGACAAGCCAAAAAGGTCACTCTATGTAGTTTCATGGTCTTTTCTAGTACCATGCTATGAATGTACAAAGAAACTGCTCTTTTACGTCGTTTTTTCCTTCTGTCACTAGCACCAGCCCAGCTTCCCCTACACAATACAAGGCCTACATCAGAGGCTATGGTTCATCTGGGCAGTAGTTCTTAATGACAAAGTGCTGGGGTACAGTAACCTAGACAATCCATTCGAGTAGGACTTCTGTCTACTGGCCTCCCTGAAAATCAGCCTCCTCTGTCATGTTCTCCTCTGTTCTGGCAAGGGATGTCAAGGTCAACAGGAAGGGGTTCTTCAAGTATATAGGAGGCAAAAGCAAAACTAGAGAGAATGTGGGCCCTCTGTTGAATGAGACAGGTGCCGTGGTGACAGATGATGCAGAGAAGGTGGAGTTACTGAATGCCTTCTTTGCTTCAGTCTTTACTGCTCAGGCCAGCCCTCAGGAGCCCCAGACTCTACAGGTAACAGGGAAAGTCGGGAGCAAGGAAGACTCTCGCTTGGTTGGGGACGATCAAGTTAGACACCAACTAAGTAAACTGGACATCCACAAGTCCACGGGTCCTGATGGGATGCGCCTGCGAGTACTGAGGGAGCTGGCAGAAGTCATTGCTGGTCCGCTCTCCATCATCTTTGAAAGGTCCTGGAGAACAGGCGAGGTCCCTGAGGACTGGAGGAAAGCCAATGTCACTCCAGTCTTCAAAAAGGGCAAGAAGGAGGATCCAGGAA
>VZSF01006312.1:314-19243 GCA_013398295.1 Chionis minor
AATAACAAAAAGAAAATAAAGAAATAGATACAAACCCAGTATCCAGCTCCCAGGATGACAATCATGCCACTAACAGACACGGGGAAAATCACAGACTGGGCTCAGTGATGGATGGGAACTAGATTCTGGATCTGGATTCAGTATTGGGATCAAAGGCAGACAAACGGTCAGGGTCCTCCTCAGGCACCAGCCGTGTAAGAGAAGATCTGACCCTTTGATCCCTCAGCTTTTATACTGAGGATGATGCAGACGGGACGGAACACCCTGTTGGTCAGTTTGGGGTCACCTGTCCTGTCCGCTCCTCCCCACAGGTGCGACCCCTCTACGCTTTTCCGCTTCCCACCCTCCAGTGGGGCCAACACCAAAGCTGGCTGCCCTTGGCTGGTGTAGCAATAACTACAAGCAAGAGCCTCTCTGCATCCCGTGCCTTGGCATCGGCTGTAAACAATCAAGTCATCACTCTGGGAGCAGACTATTTTTTTAAAAATACGCCCTCAATTTCAGAGAGTTCAGTTAGTCAGAAGAGGCTTAACTGCAATGTGGAATTACTGAACAGAAAGTTGGTTCTGTTTTACCTCAAACCAGGACGCTTTATCCGCATGTATTTTGAAACACACGTATTTTCAGTTTGTATATGCACAATTTCATATGTTTGTGTAGGCGCTGCGATTTCCGCAGAGTCACTCACCGCAACAGCTTGCCTGGCACCACGGGCAGGACAGCAGATGCCCACACTAACCATGACAGATAATCTGTGAGGAAGAGTGACCTTCGCCCAGACGGGAGAGAGCCGGGACAGCATCCAGACTCTGCCTGTGCTCATACAGACGGGCAGTGTTTTATCACTTGAGCTTCCTGCCTGCAAAGAGAGGATTTTAAGTAATGTCTGCTTTATCTGCATGGTTACACTCGGGGTGGGTGATGGGGACCCCACACAACCTGGAGAACCTGGCAGCTGGGGCAGCCCCGGTCCTGGGCATCGGGCACCTCCATGAGGACGGGCCAAGGCGAGGTGGGGACATCAGCCGGGCTCATCTCGGTGGGCCCCGTGGCCAAGCAGGGCAGAGGCAGGCAGAGGTGGTG
The DNA here is from genome assembly GCA_013398295.1 of Chionis minor. Lineage (NCBI taxonomy): Eukaryota > Metazoa > Chordata > Aves > Charadriiformes > Chionidae > Chionis > Chionis minor. The sequence goes on from VZSF01006312.1 coordinate 1,398, forward strand.
GTGTCCTCAGCCCTGGCAGGTTTGTCTTGTGTCTTCTGGGTCCTCCTGCTTCAACATTCCTCCCAACTCTCAGGTTTCTCTTCTTTTCTGCATTTATAAAGGGAAAGGAAAGGAAGTGAAGCGGTCCGGAGGTGGCAGAGGAGCCAGGCTCCCATGCGACACAGAGGGCAGGTCTGCGTCACCATAAGGGCAGGGCTGGTTCTTCATTATTAAAGCTGACGGCTAAAGACTATTAGGTCTCCTTGCTTGCCTAGTATGCAAATTAAATGCTTTCCTATACCACCCCCAAAGAGCTTAAACAAACCTTGAAGTGGATTAAGCAGCTAAGAAAAGGAAAATCTCCTAAATTTAGCAGATAGAAGGAATAAAATAGTTTTAAAAAATATGAGTAACAATCTCGAAGCAGCCATGTAGGTCCTTAACTGTACCATCTCCAGGCTGCTCTGGTGCCCAACCAAAGCTCAGAGATCAACACCTTGTAATGAGAAATTTTTAGCACTTGTTAGCTCATGTCACGAATTTATATTGAAAATGCGTATTTTAGTAGTCATGCTTAAAGTTGCCATTTTGCTTCCGTTGCAGATATATTTTTTTAAAATACAAAAAAAATAAAAGCATGGTTACATGGAGTGAGTATGCAGTTGGGACCTTGGACATAGTCCCTTAATTAAGTTTCCTTAGGATGATATCAAGTACCTAAGAAATAATGCAATAAAACAGAAATGTAAGTCACTGGAAGGTCTAAGCTCTGGCACGACTGCTTTCACTTATTATAAAAAGAACAGAACAAATTTCCCCAAATGTTTAATGTCAGTACTTGCAGTTCTCCTTTCACAACAGCAGGAGAAAAAAAAAATAATTGTCTAATGCCCAAAAATGACATCTGTGAAAAAAATCTGTGCTAAAAAGGATGAAAAGAACATCTAGCACAATTTATTCACATAAATGCCCTTACTAGACTAAAATTTACACCATAAAACCCCTTTTCTATCCAGTTTGTATAATAAAGACGATTATGTTATTGAAAGGAGTGTTAAACCAGCTTTGTGTGGTATAGTAAATCAGATTCATGCTATGCTTAGCAGATGGACAGATTTCTGCGGCGTGCTAGGGACTGTATCAGTTAGCCATCCGAGAAAGTCTTATCAGCACATCCATCCCTGTCATCTACCTTACATTTAAGGGCGTCGCTAAGATCAGCATAGCTGAGATTTAAAAGGTTAAGAAAGCAACCAGTTCACCAGAACATTCTTGTGTTACACAGCCCATCTCAGATAGCCCTGGCCCTAGATCTGAAACCGGTGCTGAAGAGCGACAGTGAATTCGAGTAGCAGCCATCTTCCCAGAGCAGCATTTGAAATTTCACTTGAGGAGGCACAGAGTTGAGTCAACCAAATTAACATTTTCACCATTATTGACACTACAAGATTTATTACTCCCCGTTCAATTTAAAAAGATTCCCTGGGGAAATTTTTAAGGGGTGCTTGCTTTATTAGTTGTTATTGAGTTGGACCATTTGACAGCTTGTGGGGAATGTCTGAATAACAAAATCCTTGCTAGAAAGAGATCAAGAGACCCCTGGTGACTGATACGGATGACATTGATTTGATTTTGGCATGATGCATTTAGTTTCCATTGTTAGAAGAATATAGCGGATTAATTTATAGAATGAATAGTAACTATATGAACTGTATACACAAAGGAGTCTGACTAGGGCTGTGAGAGAACCTGAAGCCCTACAGCGCACACAGCTCCTGCACCCCCAGTAAGCAATACATTTCAGCAAGACTATATTATAGAGAGCTGGATTACTGTGGGGAGGAAGCACAAGAGCTGAACCCTACAACTTCTATGCTTGATATTCACAGAATCGCTCCATTCATGTATTACAATGGCTGTGAGGTGGGGAGAGAAGGAAAGATGGGAGAGGAAGATTTCTATGATCTTCAAGCTCGTGAATAACTTTCTTGCAGCATAAATGCAAAGAAACCAGGAAACATTCTTGTATAAGGAGGATGTTGAAACAATAGAAGCGCTCTGGCAAATACAAACACAGGGTGAATGAGAGTCAGGCAGTCATGCAGTTTAAGAGGTATTCTTGGTATTAAAATACAAAACACAAGGCTAGCTAACGAGGAACAAAACACAAGGTTAAGCACTGATAAGACTGGAACTATTTCTTTCTGAGGGATTATGAGAAACACAGAGAGAGTTTAGGGAAGTGGAGACAGGAAAGACTGTAAGTTTAATGAATTCACCCAGGCACTAGAGCATTTATAGAACTATGCACAAAGACACCAGCTTCCTCTAGTATGCTGATAAGAACTTTTAGAAAAGCCGGAGTGTATTGAGTTTACATGATTACATCACCAGCATCGCTTGCTAATTGCCATAACCTGTAAGTCCCTCATTTTAGATTTAATCAGTAGTCAAAAGCTGTATTGCTGCTGTCAAAATGGCTTTCGCTTTCCAAAGAAAGAGTTGGTGAATATTCCTGTTACACTGAGAAGCAGTAGGTAGCGGTGGGACACAACGTACTCAGAGGTGGTTGAAATCAACTTATCTGAAGCTTAAACTAAAAGCTGAAGACTTTTTTAAAAGGACTTAAGATACATCCTTAAAAAAATGCTTCAAAAAGTCTGAGGTGTTTCAATTTCAGACAAGGTCTCTGCTGAATGGGCAGGAGCTATACATATTTGAGATTGAGAAAAGGACTAAGATAGCTTTCTACCATGGTTCCAAAAATTCTCTATCCTCATGTATTTATTTTCCACCCCCTACTCCCCTGGCCAACGTGTAGCTGGGGCAAACTGGTTGATCACCCCTACAATTCCAACCTGCAACCACTGAAAGCCTGAAAAATTACCATGGGAAGGAAGCAAAGGGGTTTTATTCAGTCTGTGAGCATTTGGGAGCATATCAGATCTGAATTGTCTAATCCTACAGTTCATCCAAGACTTAATATGAATCGATCATTAACCCCACATCTGTGCTACATACTGGGCTTGGCAAAAAAACTACGCCAGGCAAATATGCAGATTATACAAACGAAAGGAAGCCTGGAATCTGTTTCCCCAAGCACACCGAGGTTACTCAGCAGGCCTTTGGCCCACAGTTTTTCTACCCAGCTATACTTTTCTGTGTACAGCTACTGTAATTATACTTAACCCTCTCTGTGTAACATATGCTAATGTAATTTTCTGTACTGCGTTTGAGTCATCCATAATTCACTCCCGCCTTTCTAACAGAAAGCTTTATGCCTGTGGGGCTGGAACACACAGCTGGTTTTCCAGTGTGCCAGATGAATGCCCAAACGGATGGATTACAGTCAGCTTCTTTAACCTTGACTCTGTCGTCAACAAGTCTATAGGACAGAGCAGTTTTAATAGCACGAGATTCCATGGGGCAGAAGATATTCACAAGCAATAGCTCTAACTCACCATTTCTGGTGATCTGGCATTTCTCCATCGCCCGGTTAACATCCTTGTCATAGACCTACACAATTACCTTGTGCTAATTTTCTCTTGTTTTGGCCAGAAGGAGAGAAATCCTTTTTATACAACAAAAAGGGTCTCAAAAATAGTAAACTTCTTACTAAAAGCATCAACTTCAAATGATTAACATTAGCTATTGAAAATCAATGTTGGACTCTCAGTTTGAATATGTCTGTTGTTTCAGGTCTGAGACCAAAGAAGTCAGTGACTATGAATCTCTAAATGGTGGCTAAAATAGACAGAAAATTTATTGCCAGGTACTCCCTAAATGAGACCTTTGCACATCTTCCTAACTAGTCTGCTTACAGGAGGAGCAATTTAAGGGAGCTCCAGAGGTACTGCAGTGCAATTCCATTCCTTACACACTGCTGTACGCTGTGAAAACCAGAGACGAGGCACGAACACTTCTTGAAAAGCCTTTAACAACGAAGGAAAGGGAAAACACACTTCTTCACATTAAACCAAATCAAAATACCATGTTCAAGAACCAAGCCACAGATGACTAAACCTAGAAATTGGATGATCCTATTATGGTGAGCTACAGCCATGGGTATCATCCGGCAAGAGGTATCCTGCAACCAAGGAGCAGCACGTAACACCAGCCTCACTGAAAGAATGATTGATTGCAAGCAAAGGAGAAAGAAATTACACAGGATAGCTTTTTCTGGGGGCAGTATTTTTCTTTGTGCTCTTTAAACCCAAGACAAAGCCTTTGGGAATGTAAGATGCTAATTTAAAAGAAATGAAAATGATTTCTAACTTGTCATATCAAACCCTTATATAAAAGCATTTCCATTCACTGTGTAATGCCTGCAATGCCTAAAGATCTTCTCAATTATATTTGTTTTACGGTTGATTCTCCTCATCTAAGAAAGAGATACATTGCTATCAAAAAATGAATGCTTCTGACAAGCTTCTTCCCTTTTTCTATGACATTATAATAGTAACAAAAAATCTTGAGCCATTAACTTTAGTGTGAATTTTGTCTGAAAATGGACAAACTAAGCATTTCAGGATTAGGTCCATAGAATTACACCATCATTACATTCAAATAGGTAAATATTTATTCACTGTGAATGATATCGTAACACTTCCAAAGGAACGGAGCTGGGAACAAAGGACAGCAGTATCAGCAGCAGCCCGCCGTAGTCTGATGCTGAAACATTTTATATATTCAAATGTTAAATGTCAAACACTTGCAGACAAAGAGACAGGTATGCATTCAAAGGTGACAGAAAATACTTGCTGCTCCCCAAGGATAGCTGCTGGACACCAGGAGACTACTGTGACAGCACCTATCCCCTCAACCAGCAATATCTGCTTCAGACAGCAGGAAATCTAGTTTTGCTAGGAAGCAAAAGAGAGAATATGTGGCTGTGCAGGAAAAGCAGAAGGCCCGCCATGGAAGCAGCAAAAATCCCGTACTGTTGCCTCATTTCCTTCTTAAGGGAAAAACACTGAAATTCCAAGAAGAGGAAAAGATATTCAGAGCTGATAAATGAATCTGAGTGTAGGGAGGAAGGCTGAATAGGGGAGGAATGGAAGAAAGGTGGATATCAGAATCAAGTGGAAAGGGAAGGGATCTGGAGGTGGGTGAGAAGAGCTAGGTAGCACCAGCAGGACGAGAAGAAAGAGCTGGAGAACGCAACGGCTCGGGGAAGTTTAGTTACATGCCAGAGGAATCCTTGGTAAGAAAGAGTTTGAGAATCACTGACATAAAACACTGTACACAATACAGCAGTAAACCTACATGAATTTTTATTCAGATTACACTTCATTTTAACCCTGTGTAGAAGTGTGAGACTGTAACAGAAAAAGAAAAAATAAGAGCTGCGAAGTGTGAAAGAGAGGGAAGAACTTGTTTTTCTCACGTTGTATATTTTATATACAGTGAGAAAAACATTTTCATTCTGAAATATTAAGAAAAACAAAAAATAGAAAGTCTCAGTTAAAAAATAGTATCTTCTGGATTAATATGTTGTTCTGTGGTTTTTCTTACCTGTTCCTTTTCCTTCTCCCAACTACACTTTCAACACCTAACTCTGTATTTCAGATGTATACGCCCACTGACCCCTAGCTATTGACTACACCCGTCACTTATAAGAACCACCACACTGCCAACTCTGGTTTCAAAGTCTCACTCTGTACTGGGAGATATCTATATATGCCTCTTGCCATCGGAAAAAGGTCTTGCTTCTAGACATATCCGCAACACAGCAGGCCAACTGGCAGGTGGTCCACAAGTGAAGCTCCTAAAGGACAAGGCTGACTGAATCACAGCAAAGCAGTGACTTTTCAGTTCACAAGAGTGAAAAATTAGAAAATAATTAGGAGGAGAATAGGTTAAGTTTTTTCTATCTGAGAGCCATTAAACTGTACCTGAGCTAGTGCAGACTTTAGGATAGCCTAGGCAGGTACAAGGTGGGAGTGATCAAGGTACAAAACTTAGGTAGGAGAGAAAAACTAAGCCAAGGTCAGGTTACTCTGGCAGGAGTTAAATACAGTGCTATTATGGACTTTAACGCTCAGGCAATTATGAATTCCCTACCTCCTCGGGATTCCTGCTGGTTACTTTGCATTTTGAAACAGCAGAATGGGGATCCAGCCAGGCTGTTTGCTTGGATTTGGCTCAGATATGTTTATGCCCCGCTGAACCAACTGATTTCACTGGCAAACTGATAGTAGCTTGAAACCCATCACTGGAAATTATTTGTTGCACAAAGCCAAGCTCCCTTGGCCAAGTTCACAACAGGTGTAATAAAACTAAGGAAAGTCTCTGGCACATTTTTCATAGAGCTCTCCCAGGACGTGCTAGCTACCCTTTACCTGCTACCTAAGCAGCTTCTGAGATGTACAGTGTAAAAACATGGAGCAATGTTCCTGTTGTTAATAATTTTATCAGTGAAACTCAAGTTGACAGATTATCACTGAACCGTTTTGGTCAAAAATAATGACGAGCAGTGACAAGGGGAAATGTTCTGGAATCCTAGAATCATAGAATTGTTTGGGTTGGAAGGGACCTTTAAAGGTCATCTAGTCCAACCCTCCTGCAATGAACAGGGACATCTTCAACTACGTCAGGTCACCCAGAGCCTCATCCAACCTGACCTTGAATGTTTCCAGGGATGGGGCATCTACCACCTCTCTGGGAAACCCATTGCAATGTTTCACCACCCTCAGTGTAAAACATTTCTTCCTTACGTCTAGTCTAAACCTACCTTCTTTTATTTTAAAGCCCTTACCCCTTTTCCTATCGCAATAGGCCCTGCTAAAAAGTTTCATAGAATCATAGAATCACTTGGATTGGAAGAGACCTTCAAGATCATCGAGTCCAACCATAACCTACACTGCCAAAACCACCCCTAAACCTTGTCCCTCAGCACCACGTCTACCCATCTTTTAAATACCTCCGGGGACGGTGATTCCACCACCTCCCTGGGCAGCCTATTCCAATGCTTGATAACCCTTTCGGTAAAGAAGTTTTTCCTGATATCCAACCTAAAAGTTTATTCCTATAGGCCCCCTTTAGGTCCTGGAAGGCTGCTGTATGGTCTCCCCAGAGCCTTCTCCTCTCCAGGCAGAACAACCCAGAGCAGCAGTTGACGACAATGCTTATCCCATCACTGCCTGGGCCTGGTTTTTATCTATTTGAACTCAAATCAGCGGTGAAAGAGTCAATGTTAGGAATCCACACAGGAAAGTTTCAAATCTAGCTTCTCATATAGTATGCAGTCATGGTGATTGCACTCTCTGCACCACATAATCACGGTGGGGAACGCAACCATGTTTCAGAGTTTCTTGTGAGAGAAAATCAATTGAAAGAATTACATCATTCCATGTCCCAGCTCTAAAAACAAAGAATGACACCAACAAGAAAAAATTAGTGAAAACTTATGGGAGACATGTTAAATGGGTTTTTCAAAACGTAAAAGAAGGGCTCATGAAGCAGCATGGGACACTGGCTATATTTCAGGAAAGGATTGTATAGCAGTTACCGATCTTTGGAGAAGGAAGTTCTCTTGTATGATTTAGTTAAGATGTACCATAGTAAAAAAGTACTACTAATCAATTCTCCACTGTCTGATAACACTGCTAAGAAGATTAGTGTTAAGGAAGGTTGATTAAAGCAAGTGCTGCAACTGCTGTTGACCCTGACAACATATGCAATCATGCTGAATTAGAGAATATGAGCCCAAATCTAGCAGCAAAGCATGATCTTTAAAATGAATTCAGAATAAAGGTTATCAGATGCCTGGTTAAAAAGCATTATAACAGAAGAGGAATAAGAGATTTTAAACATGAGTTCTGGGGCATGCAGATAGAAAAATAATGATGGCCTCTTAGACTATTAGCATTTCTTAAGGGCTGTGCTATGGAGATACCAAACCATAAGCAGACAGTCATAAATATTATTTAAAAATAGCGTGGATGCTCATAAGTGCAAGGTGAAGAGAAATGTTCTGCCTGTTTCAGCTTTCATTTGAGCACGACAGGAAATGTGTGGGGAGGATATCAATTTTACAAACAGAAACGGAGGGATGAAGCTTAATAACTTGCATTACTTTGTGAAAGTACAAAGGAAGTGAAGGAACAAGCTGCAGCAGGCCAAGGCAAAGTTAGCTGATACAGATGGTGCCTCATTGGCTAATGATTGATAAGCACAGCGATTACTGACATTTTTAAAAAATGTCATTCTATTTTAATTTTCAATATGTCAGACCCAGGAAAATTAAATCACATCAGAAGCCACAGACCTATTACTGAAAGGCCAATTTTTATGAAACTTTTCCTCAGTAATTTTAACAGAGAGATTAACTAACGCCTACTCCATTAACTTGAGTCAGACAAGTTTTAGGAGAACATCAGGCAAAAACAGGCTAAGAACTGTTGTACTTAGAGATACCGCACAAGGCTGTGCATCTATTTCCAAAGACCACTTGAAAATCCATGACCTTGATGTTTATAGTAGTAATATCATTCAAGACTTCTGTCAAAACATGCAGATGGGCTTTGAACTGAAAAATGAAGTAGCATTGCTTGTCTTAAGTAACGTAAGGATGGATCAGGAAAGACGGTGTTAACCTTCCTATGTAAAGTCACATTCACTCCTCTAATGCACTCTAGAACTGATGGGGCAGGGCATGAGGCGATTCAGAGTCAGACCACTACGCTTGCAAATCCTCATGCTGCAGCTTCTTCAGTCACCCATGGAAGGGCATGAAGGAAAATACGATCCCAGAATCCTTGTCAAATTGACTGGTTTTAAAAGCCAGGCCAAAAAGTGCTGTGTGTTTCGTACTAGCTCATTTCTTGATTCGTGCACAATTTAAGATCATGAAGCACAGACAACGCCTTTAAGAAGCTGAGTATGATTCTGCTGGAGAACTGTGAGAAATTTGAAGACCCAAGTTTGGTCCAAGAAAAGGAAAGGTTATTCTACCCTTAACGGTCTGGCTTGAAAAAACCCAACAACAGGAGTTCTTGAAAAATAGACCTACTAATACATTTGCAGTACCAGAGTTTATGTACCAGATCACACAAATACCACTTCCTCTCCTTTACAATACAGAAGGCTGTCCATGAATGTCCGTGTGTTCGTCTTTTATGTTTGGGGATAAGGATAAGCCAAATAATTTCAAGCATTTGACAGAGACACTAATACCAGTTATCTTAAGAGACTGACTTACCTGGAGATTTAACTTAAAGGGAACTATCTAAAACTATGTATTGCATGCTCATTAATAGCAGGAGTAATGAATTCAACAATCAGGAGAAATCTTCACAATTAATACAGTAAGACTTGAGGATTTCAGAAATGATCCAGTTAGTGATTACTGAGTAATTAACTACCACAGTATCTTCTTGCCTCTTTTCACATTTGAACTGAAGTGTGAAACAGTAGAACTTTTAAAATGAGGGAAACAAGAAATGACAAATGAGACACTTCCTCATATATTATGCACTTGAATGGACTTCAAAGAGGGCATGGTTAGAAGGCACAACTAGTTTTTCTATAAACAATACAATTTACAATTCATAAGAAGACCTATATTATAGACACAGCGACGATCTCAAGAAAAGAGATTTGATTTTTATTAGAGATGGCATAGTTCCTCTTATGAATTCAGTGGTTTGACAGGCAAGGAGAATTAACATTCTGAGAGGCAGCCACCAAAAAAGTGTTCAAATGGCAGATTTGCTCTACAGAAATTACGGAATTATGCACTGGCTTATTTGTTTTCCTACAGCAAAAAAAGAAATTATATTTTTGGCACCTGTAGGCCTCTTAGAAACCAGATGAAACAAAGCAGCACCTTGCATGTTGAGAGATTTCATCTAGTCCTCTGAAATTTTAAATATACTTCCCAGACAATGAATGTTTTAATTTGATATTACATTTTTCTTATTTATTGCTTCTGGTTTTTTCACTCTTCTGCACAGGCTCTTCCTTTTCCTGTGTAGAATGTGTACATAAGTTATTAGATCATATTGATTTCATCCTACTATTTATACTTCTTATCTTACTTTTAAAGTACTGATTTTTAGATACATCATCTCTGCTTAAATTTGTCACTTTACTTTTTGCCTGATCCTTCCAATTCTGTTTGATGTGGCTGGGGGTGTCCGTGCGTTTCACGGCTCCTGCTGCTCCTGGATGCTCATCATGTTCACAGAGCTCACACGACTGATCTGTATGCCCAGCCCGAGCTGTGTCTGGGATGGACAGGCCAGCTGGGGCAGCCCTGACAAACTCACACGAGGGTTCCTCCGGGTGGGAAGATAAGCGCTACATTATTCCGACAGGATCTGGGATGGGGATCAGCTAGGGTTAGAGACTGGGGAAAGGCTGGAAACCATATGGTCACTGTATCTCACACAGTCGCGCAGAAAAGCTGTGAAAATGAGAAGGAAACTGAAGGGCTGCAATAACCAAGAGCTACCAGCTCACTTATCAGTTCTATTAGAATTAAAACCAAGACTGTATCAAGTAGTACTGGATTAAGGCTGATGCCATCCACTATTTAATTCATCTCTTAGGTGAACGGCTCCCTTCCAGCATATATTACAACTACCTGAAAGGAGGTTGCAGCAACGTGAGGGTTGGTCTCCCAAGTAACAAGTGATAGGACAAGAGGAAATGGCCTCAAGTTGCACCAGAAGAGGTTTAGATTGGACATTAGGAAAAATTTCTTCACTGAAAGGGTTATCAAGCATTGGAACAGGCTGCCCAGGGAAGTGGTTGAATCACCAGCCCTGGAGGTATTTAAAAGACGGGTAGACGTGGTGCTGAGGTACATGGTTTGGTGGTGGACTTAGCAGTGCTAGGTTAATGGTTGGACTCAATGATCTCAAAGGTCCCTTCCAACCTAGACAATTCTGTGATTCTATATATGTGTTACTACATCCGTCGGGGTACAGGCTAGCTCAGACATCCACATCTCCAGAAAGCAGCACCTTGAAGCACGCAGCTGAGTTGTGAGATGGTATCGGTCAGTGCACAGCCCCAAGAACCTGGGAAAACCTGTGCGTGCTTGGGGAGGGTTGGTTATTGCAGAAACACCTTAGTCACGTTCCTTTCTTCTTGTGACCATCACACTGTCTTCCCTAAGGCAGATAGCCCTGCACACCCTCATCTTGCTCGCTCCTATAAAAGCTATTTTTTAACTTTTTCTCTTTCTCTCCGATCTTTTCTGTCTCTGTGGAAAACTGGATATTGCTTTCTTTGCTGGCTCATCTGTCCTTGCTCATTTCTGCCTAGAAAAGCTACCTGCAGCCCTACATCTAGACCATAGGAGGCCTTTGCAGCTTCTCTTTACTGTTGCAGGGGAGGAGAAGAATGGGACTGCTGGCAAAGAAGGGCAAAATAGGAAGCTGCACGAGCTTGTGAAAGATGGAAACCTTCAGCCAAGCCATTGGAGGCAGCCTGAAGAGCTTACCCAAGGAGAAGGGCTGAAAAGGGATGATCTATCTTGACCATCTGATGTCAGAGAAGTCAACATAGAAAGATGCTTCCTTTGTTTAAGTTGTTTTTAGGGATGCTGTGTATGTGCACTGCAATGAATGGAAGCTTTGAAAATAGGTCTAGGTTTACCAAATACGCAGAATTTAACAGTAATATGTAACAGCAAATGTGAAACATTTTCTTAAAGATCACGTTATAACTACTGTTGTTCTTCATGGAGAATTTTATAAACAGCAGTGAACAACATATTCATCCAATACTGCCCGCAGAATTAGACTACCACTTGTACCATTATTTTTATTATTGTCACCACCCTGCCAGCTAAAAAAATTGTGCTTGAATATCTCACAGAAAATCACTTGTGCCTCAATACCTTGAAAAGCTTATATTTTTCTAGAATTTTTGACACAGTTGCTAGTATCCTGATATAGCTTTCATACACTTTGTAACAAAATGTGCAATTACAGACAATTAAAAATGTGCATATATGAGAGATGCACAAGTAATTAAAAAGTGTATACAAAAATCCGTGGTTATCACAAATTTATTTGTGATGATATACAATATTATTTGTGTGTCTCTCATGCATAACTGCATTTTTTTGTTCTCTTGTACTTTAATGGTACCTTTGTCATTCAGTTCTGCTTTACTGTCTAAGCCGATTAATGCACACTGAACTGAACCAAATGTGTTACTATATTTGCTAAAGCTACTGAGCTCCTTGCATCATTTCAGTGCTCTGCCTTTCTCACATCAGCCTCATTTACTCACTCCATAATCCTCTGTGTTTAAAGAGATCATATAATTCTATTTTATTTACCCATTTTTCACTCAGGGATAATCAACAGATAATAGATAAAAAACCAGAATTGAGCATTGAGGTGTCACCGTATCTAGTTTCACATGAAAAAACACTATTACCACCAGAGGGCGCTAAACCCTGAGAAACTAAATTGTCTATAAAAGGACGCGAGAAAATGGATGGTTTCACTAGAAGCACACAGGAATTTACTAAGATGATGCAACTTCTTATTTTAACATTGTCATTTAAGGGCCAGAACTGATGAAGTGGCTTTATTCCAACCCTACTGCATTCGATAATCCTTTCTGTGAGCGTACCTATCAGTGCGCAACCCATCAGAATTAAATACTGATCTTCACTCATGCTGTTTAGGAGCAGTTTAGCAAAATCAATGGAACTATATCCACGGAGACATGCTGAGAGCGAGGAATCATGCCTCAGACATTGTTAGTGAATAGATTTTGTACATATTCAAGTACCCTTAAGAATGTCTCTACCAGCAGGAAAGAGATTAATTCTTTCTACTCCCCAAAACACACCAAAGTAATTTTTTTCTTTTTTGTGGTTTCTTCGGATTATTTTTTAAGAAGGCTTTGATGGCAGCTGTAAACCAGGCAATCCAGTTATGGGAGTGTGACTGCAAGATTACAGAACTAAAATGTCTGCTTGTGCTTGAAATGGGATACAGGCTTCTGTTAAGATTACCTCGACCTCTCGCAGCTCTCTCACAATTGCTGTTGGTCACGCAGAGCGTAGAGCCGGTGTCCCCAGTGTCCCCGTGGTGTGGCTGGTTTTAGCTGGGACCACACCCATGCAGTTTCCTTGCCCTGGGGAGAGTGCAAACTGAGCAGCTGGGTTTAGTTCTACTGTTGCAAATGTGTAGTAACTCCAGCCAAGAAAAAGGGAGATTATAGTCTGTAAAGTCATCTGTTTGTTTAGGCATCATAGGTGTCATTCTTACCCGCGCCGCTTTCTGCAAACAGCTGACTAAATGAAAAGCAAAGGAGTAGGAAAAAAATGCAGTGAGTAATGATGAACTTTTGCATACTATGTAAAACTTTTCACTTCCTTTGAGCAGCGTTTGCATTCTGCTGCTTTGCACCACAGCGCTTTATGGCAGCCTCTTTTCATTTCCTGGCGGCTTCAGTGCTGCGCAGCAGCAGGCACAAAGAATCAGCTGTCTCGATATACAAATCCAAATGCCCATCCCATCAGCGTGGGTTGCTGTATTTCTTAGTGCCTGACCCTGCAGTGGTATTCAAGCAGCTGGGTTTAGCCACAGGAGTTAATCGGGAGGGGAAGAGTCAGCTGTCAAACCGCCTCTGAGTAAAATGCAGAGTTTAAGGAGCCCGTATTGAATCTCCACAGAGTTGCGATCTCCCTTGAGCTTTCCCTTTGGTCAGTGGATATTACATTCCTTTCTTTGCAGTGGCAACCTTCACAGGAGAGCACGCAGTACTTCCCCATCATCCCTGTCTCCTGCCACATTGCTCTCTCCCTCCCCGCACCCACCCCAGCCTCGCACCAGGAGAGGCTGAACCCCTCCAGTCACCGTAACTGGCCTGTGACCTCCCGCACTCCAGGCACGTGTTGAAACTCTAAGTGATGTTATTGCCTGGGATATAAAAATTGCTCTTCCTTTCTGATGTATTTAAAAAGAAAAAAAAGCTTGTGGAAGTTCCAAGGTTATGGGATAACTGAAAAGCGGCTTGGGGTATCATAATGCTGATTTGGGCACCTAACTTGCATCTGAATCCCACTTTACCTTTCTAAGCCTGTTTGATATCTGGCCTTACTGGTCTCTAAAAGATTCATTTCTCTCCAAATTACACTATTACTTATACACTAAAGGGCTAATTCAAAGAGAGGGAAAGAAACTGGTTTGCTCTTCAACTAGAAAGCCTCAACGGCCTTTAACTGGTTGACAAAAGCACACTCATGAAAATGTGGGAGGCAGACACGTTGTTTGTGGGACGCAGCCCACGTGCACTGAAACCTCACAGCAAAGCGGCTGTCCACACGGCTGTTCAGCCGTCAGAGGAGACAAAGCAGGTGGAAGAGGCTGGGAAGGAGATATACCGTTTCCCTTTTGTTCCTGTAGCAGTTTCAAATTCCTGTTTTGTTATTGTATTTATTTCTAACTTGTGCTCACAATCTGATTTGAAAACTTACTAAAACTCTGAATATATATATATGTGTATAAAACTTTTTTGAACAAAAAGAGTGTAGACAGTACACATATCTTCACTAGCAGGAAGCTGCTGCACCTTCTGAGCCTGTGACATGGATATACGACATGTACAACGTAGGGAATCCTGAAAGCATACGTTACCTGAACAACTTCTAGGTATGTCCCCAAGTGAGAAATGCAAAAGCTGAATATATTAGCGTCCTTCCCTGAGGACAGATAACAGAGAATGACATTTTTCAAAGCATCTGATAGACACAAAAGCTCCATTTTCCACATGATTTAGGACTCAGGGTCATATTTTCAAAGACCCTTTGGTGCCCAAAGGTTTAGATAATCCTCTAAAAGGACCTTCAAAAGTTGGGATCTCAGGTTGTGAGTTGTGAGTGGTTTTGAACAGGCCCTGGGATACCTACCTGAGACAATAATGGGCACAGAGATATCTTTGAAAACTGGCCCTGCAACCCCACCAACTTTTAAATAATGATTTTTTTAAAGGATGAGATCAGTTCCATTCTTTTGGAAAAGCCCGTCAATGGAAAGCAAGACTTGATAAGGACTACAAACTATCTGTTCTCCTTTAGCACACACAGTTTAGGATTATGCTTTGGTGCTGAACATCCTAAGTGTGATCACTGGTCGTAATTTCTGGTGATGCTTGTTACCGACATTCACGGCCTTCCAGGTATTTTTATTATTTTTTGTTTTATCAGAAACAGTGTTTGAACTGCAGACCACCAAAAGCAGAAATGCTATGGCTTACCTGGTTATCACGTTGATATTTCAGGAATGAAATGATCCTGCCATCGTGTGGTTCCCCATTTCCTCTTTTGTTTTGGCGGTAGCTGTTGCCTGCGGGGAGTCATGGAACTGACAACCCAGGAAATAAGGAAAAAAGATCAGTCAGTTTAACAGGTTGACCTGACTCATTTTACCACCTTATGATCAATCAGCAGTGAAAGAGCAAGGTGGGAGGGAAAAAGGTCTGTGCCTTTTGCAGGAAGCATGGTCCTGGATGGCTCAGGCATGCTGAGAAACCACCAAGTCAGACAATGGCTGCTTAAACTCTGAACATACAAGAAACCCCCAAGTTATTTGCATGGACCTCCTGTGCGCCTGCTACAGGCACAAGGCCTTCCATAGATCGCTCCTTCTGGGATAGCAGACCTCTGTCCCATCCCAGGTCACTGTGTGATTTACACGAACTCTCTGCCTCAACAACCCATGAGCCCATCCAATTACAGAGATCCACAAAATCATCTTTGGCATCCTAGACGTGGTACTTACACAGCTTTAGCTATGGTTGGCTTCCCCACCGCACATGCTGGGTGGAGTTGGGAAGAGCGAGCGTGTAATTAGAAGGCAAAATCCAGCAACGGCCACTGCAATTCTCGCTGTTCCTGGCTCCTGTTGAATACTGGCTCTAATTGCATCTTCTATGGGCATAATAGCATTTATCCAGGATATATAATGCTGTGAGGAAATTAAAGGCTTAGAAAATACAGCTTTTAAACTGAACCTTGTGCGTTGTATGCAGTTACAAGCTGTTTGAATGTGTCCTTTGGTCCGCCGTGCCCGTTTTCTTTTGTTCCCACCACCCTGCATCGTGAGATTAAAACCCAAACTCAACATTTCTGATTTTGGAAAGCAACCAGACGCATTTTTTGGTCTCGCTCCTGACTAAAAATATACTTTGTGGACCAGTAATGCAGCAGAAAGCAAATATAGGCCTAATGCTGCACGTAGACATGAACACAAGCCCAGCACCTCAACAGACTCACTTTACTTGATTAACTTCATGATTAAGAAATGCTGTCATGAAACCACTGTTGTGTTACAGTTGCCCAACTAACAAAACTCCCTATCAGTTCGGTGCATAAAATGGTTACTTAAGTAGTAAAAGCTGACTATACAAAAAGTTAAGCTAAAGGAGGACCTGAGATGATATTAGTGAACAAATATTATGTGAAATCTATGTACTGATCAAACAGCCTGTTGGAGACTACCTCAGATTATTGAAGGCAGCTATGAGGAGACAGCGCTGTTTGAGACACAGACATGGTGCCAGCTCCAGGACAGCGGCTGAGACTGGAGCCTCGTGTCCTCCCCGGCACCGCCAGGCTCTGGTCCTGAGAGATGCCCTCTGCTTCTGAGATCCTGAAGGAGCCTGGACTAGATCCAGCCAGACTGACAGACCAAGACGGCCTTTCTTTTCCCACACCTGGAATGAAAGAGTTATGTTTCTTCTGCCACTTTTTCATGCCTTATTTCCCCTTCCTCAGGCCATATTCTTATTTCTTTCTCTCTCCTGACTACCTGAAAGGAGGTTGTAGCAAGGTGGGGGTCAGTCTCTTCTCCCAAGTGACAAGCGACAGGACAAGGGGAAATGACCTCAAGTTGTGCCAGGGGAGGTTTAGGTTGGATATTAGGAAAAACTTCTTTACCGAAAGGGTTATCAGGCATTGGAACAGGCTGCCCAGGGAGGTGGTGGAATCGCCATCCCTGGAGGTATTTAAAAGACGGGTGGACGTGGTGCTGAGGGACAAGGTTTAGGGGTGGTTTTGGCAGTGTAGGTTATGGTTGGACTCGATGATCTTGAAGGTCTCTTCCAACCCAAGTGATCCTATGATTCTATGATTCTACTACCTATAAAGGACCCAGGCTCATTAGCCAAAACAACGGTTTTGCTAGCTCTGAATCTGCAATCAGGACAGCAAAGAGCATTATCCTTTACTGCCTGACACCAGCTTCAATTCGCCTTGCGGGCGGGAGAACTGCGTGCTGTTCTTAACATCCCCGCAGGATCAAAAGTAAGAACAAATTTATCCTCAGCAAAGAAGAAGCAGGGACTGTACTGATTTTTGGCTGGGATAGAGTTAAATTTCATCACAGCAGCTTGTATGGGGTTATGGTTTGCGTTTATGATGAAAACAGTGTTGGGACACGCTGATGGCTTAGTTATTGCTAATCAGTGCTGACACTAATCAAGGCCTGTTCTGCTCCTCACGCCGCCCCACTGGCCAGCAGGCTGGGGGTGCCCAAGAAGCTGGGAGGGGACACAGCCGGGACAGCTGATCCCAAAGGGATATCCCGCATGCCGTAGGACATCATGCCCAGAAATAAAACGGGTGGGGGTGGAGGTTGGCAGGGGCTCAGGGACCGGCTGGGCATCGGTCAGTCGGTGCTGAGCAAATGTTTTCTTTTGCATCACTCGTTTTCCCTGGGGGTGTTTTCCTCTGGGTTCGGGGGTTTTTTTTCCCTTTTTTTTTAAAAAAAAATTTTTTTAAATTTTTTTAATTATTATTATTAAGCTGTGTTTACATTAACATATTTTTCTCAATTTTACTCTTCAAATTCTGCCCCCACATCCCGCTGTGGGGAGCTGGGGGCTGCCTGGGA
>VZSF01006312.1:19328-274415 GCA_013398295.1 Chionis minor
CTTCTCCCATCCGTTCCCGGGAGGCATTTCCACCCCCCCACACACATACACACACTCCTTCCCTTCCCGCGCCGCCGGCCAGGAGGAGAGAAAAAAAGGCGGCCACCATGAATCGGTTGGGGAAGAAAGGCAACGAGACGCTCATCGAGATGGCTCTGTCTGCGGATGGTAGGAGGCCATGGGGAAAAGGGAGACGGGAGATGAGGGGGGGGGACATGGCTGCTTTGTTTCGCCCCCCCCCGCGACGAGGAGCCTGGGCGCGGCCGGCGCTTCCTGCCCGGCGGTGACACGGAGCCCGCGGAAAACTCACGGTGGGAGGCAGCGGGGTGGCCCGGCCAGGCTGGGGGTGATGGTGATGGTGGTGGTGGTGGGATCCGGTTCCTCTCCGGGGGTCCGCAGGCAGGCGTCTGGGAGATGGGAGTTGATCCCGGATGATTCCCGAGTCCGGCTTTGATCCTCCGGCTTCCACTGGAAACAGCGAACAACGAGCCTGAGCGTTACTTTGAGCAGGTCTTTTTATAAAGCCTAAAATAAACCTTGAAAAAATGGCTCCTGCATCAGCACGCGGCTCAGAACCAACGCTAGAGCCGGCTCTTAATTTATTATTTTTAAACCAACTTCAAACGCCGAGGTTTTGCCTTGGGCAGAACAGCAAACTTTTAGCCTTTCACCAAGCACCGAGCTGGGACCAGGCTGAGACGAGCCGCTTGTCACCCAGTAGCTGGGACTGTCGTGACAAGGAGGGACAGAGCAGAGGAGGTCACCTGGCTGCCCCGTCCCGTCCCAGATGGGTTTGTGCTGGGGCTTTGCTTTTTTATAACAGCCAGGTTACAGTTTCCAGTAGCCAGGTTACAGTTTCCAATAGCCAGGCTACAGTTTCCAAGTCGTGTCAGTATGCAATGTAATTATTTCTAATAAATGTAATAGTACGGTTTCGTAAAATCACATGACGCAATTGCCGAGCGTGTGTTTATCAGCACCTCACCTGGCAACATGAAGCAACAGTCGAGATGGAAGATGGTAGGTTGATATTTTCAGAAAGAGCCTAAGATATTTGAAAACAAAAGAAAAAAAACGGTCACCTCGAAAAATGTCTGTCTGGGAATGGTGCTTTGGGCATCTGTCCTAGAAGTGAAGATCTTAAAGCAGGAAAGAACCACTAAGAGCTTCTGGGTTGGCCGCTTGGGGTTGTATGTTTTCCTTCACAGCTTGACTATGCTGTCACTCTTGGAAAAATATATAACGCTGTTTTTAAACGCCTCCAGCGCTAGTGTAAAACGGTGATTTTCAAAATATTTGACAGTCTTGTTTGAGAGGTATGACAGCAGCTAACGACTGTGAAAATTATCTAAAAGGAGCCGTTTACAATGACAGTGAGGAGCGGTGACCAACTGCGGCGAGGCGGGTGTCCGCAGCCAGTGTCAGCCGGAGGTTTGCCCGCTCCGTGCCAGCCCGGTGGAGCCGCAGGGTTGCTCAGGAGCCCGGGCAGACGGGTGTCCCAGCCTCTTGGCCAGCAACGCCTTTCCAAAGGCTTATGGGGAGGCCTGAGTCACTGCCCGTCCCGCTGCCCGGGAGCAATGACAAGCGCTTAGGACCGAGCAGCCCTGAGCAGTGGCTGGTCTCCTGAAGTAGCTTGTGACTTAAAAATATTTACAGTGTGCAGTAACCATTTAGGGAATGATGTTGGAAGCCAGGTTTGTAAACAGTTCCGCAGCATTCAGTTTTCCCATGAGCGTCTTGCGGGGTTTTTGTAGTCACAAACATCAAATATAATGAGATTTAAGGGGTTTCAGTGAACGAGGATGATGTAGTAGGATTTACCATACAGCAGCACAAAACTGTCGTACAAAATCTTGCACCAGTTCAATTCATTATTTTTTTTTATCAACCACTTTTCTAAAACAGAAATAAATTGAATATGGGGTGGAGTAGACTTTTTAAAGTCCATGTTAATTTGTTGTCCAAAAATCTCTCAAGGTTAAAAAAAAAAAAAATAAAATCTTCCTTAAATTATGGTTTAGCAAAGTTAACAGTATGCATATGTTGCCACTGGGACTTCTGGTAAGTTTAAACATCTGCTTTGTGCTTTTAAGGAAAAGAGAGCCTCTTAAGGAGGCTCCAAGCTATAGCTGTCTGACGTGCCGAAGCAGAGTCTGTGTGAGTCAGGAGGAGCAAGGCAGAAGAAAAAACATCTGTGACTTATTTTCCTTAAAGACGTGTTCATATACAGACAGTACGTGTGTATTTCATTCTGGTTTGTTACTTCATTTCATTAAACTTGAATGCTGAGGAACAGGTTGTGAGGGTGAAAAACTACTTACCAGCAGCAGAAAGGTTAGCTTGCAGAGTCTGTGTGCCAAAACTTCTACCTTGAAGCTTTCTGGCTTCCTGTTGAATTACACCTGCATGAGGTAATAATTTCCATTTTCATGTGTGTGATTTTGCTTTCTGTTGGAAGATTTGTGGCGTTTACCTCAAATATTAAAAACTAAGAAAACTGAACTTGCAAAATTGGAATGTAAATATCAGTGGAAGAAGACCACAGTATGTTGTTAGGAATATTTCTTTAAGTCTACATTGTCTTTCAGCATTATTTTTCCAGCATGAAATGTTAATGCAACAGTAGCTGTGTTGTGGGATATATCCCCAAGACTGTGGATCTTCTGGAAACTCCTAACAGACTCCACACCATGATTTGAAAAATGCTGCCTTTATACTCCTGGGTCCTTTTTCAAAACTTCCAGAAGTCTGGTTTGAACTCAAAATGCTCTAAGGCTGATGTAAATGCAAATGCTTACTTCGGTTGGTTGTCATCTTGCTCATCTTTCCTCTGAGAGAGGCAGCAAAACATCAGGAAGGCCGATGGGGTGACTTGTCTCAGCATTCAGGTCCAAATACTGCTGTGGTTTAATAGAATGATACTTTACTTATTTAATCAGAATTATTATGATTCATACTAGTAACATAAAATTCAGGCCCCTCTTCAGAACTACATTTGTCTTTAATTACTGGAGAAATCTATGTGGTAATTTCTGATCTCTTTGTGGAAACGCTGAATGGGATATCATGTTCCCACAGGGCTAAAGCGGAGGGTTTGTTAACGTGAAAGCTTTTTGTTAAAGATTATTCCTAGGTAATGAAATAAAAGCACTGATAAATTTAAACATAGTTCAGAATATAAAAGGCAGGGGAGAAAATACTCCCTTAGCCAAACCAACGTGCAGTTCCTGAGTGGAATTTCTTTACTGACTGTGATGCGTCACTGTGGGGGCACAGTGTAAATACAGGTTTGTTATTGGAAGGTAAACCTCCTTTTAATGGAAAAACTCCAGTTTCTAGTAGGAAAGCCTGCTTTTGGGAACTGATCCCAACAACTTGCATAATATCACCTTGCTTTTTTTTTTTTTTCCCCTGTTGTTGTATGCATGCTGTGGTGCTTTTAATGAGAAAATGAAAACATCAAGCCCATTCCACCACAGCTGTTAAATACGGATTTTAGCCAGAGATTGTATCAGTTTAAAAAAAAAAAAAAAGAAAGAATTTCCCTTGGACTGGCAACTGAGACTTACAACACTTTTCTTTTAGATGTGGACCCTGTTTGGGAGGTTAAAGTCACTTTTATACCATCTCTCTGCAGCCCGGTGAGTGGCAAAGCGGAGCAGCTCCCAAGGAGGGATTAAGAGCCTCTGGCATGCCTTGTTAACCCAGTAGCAATTATGTGGGAAGTTTAGGCCACGCTTCGGAGAGCTGGGCAATACAGCTGAATTCCCCCAGGTAAAGAACTGAGCAACTGTCCTACCCATCACCGGCGAATGCGGTTTAGCCTCCGTTTAATAAGTGGTTCGCAGCTTTACCTTTTTGCTGAGAAAATGCAAGAAAATGCTCTGCAACTGGTTCTCCCTCGCACAGATTCCTGGGGGAAGGGCTGGGTTCCAGCTGCAGGCAGAGGTTCTGGGCTGGAAATGCCAAATAAACGCCGAGGAAGAAACCGAAACCATACTGCAGCGTAAGGCAGAGGGATATCCGCTCAGGGTTTCCCTCCAGCTAAGGTACTGTCTAGTGGCGTGTCCCATTCTGAGGTGCTAATGGACTTGATGGGACTATAATGGCCTACAGAACTAACGGAAAGGCAGGGTTCCATAAATAGGGGTTTGCTTTGCTTTTCTTTATTTGTTTTTTAAATAAAAAAATTGGCGTTGGATGTGAGCAAAATTCAAAATTTTGAAAGTGTAAGTGCAGCAGGAAACTTCCCAGTCTTTGCTGCTGGTCGATGAAATTGACACCATAAATAAGATGTTGCACCCTGGAAGCTTTTTGTAAGTAATTCTTCTCAATTTGCAAGGAAAATTCAAAGTTATTTTGCTTTTCAAGTTTTTATTTAACAGGTGCATTAGTGGCACATGTCGAGAACTGAAAGCTGTGTTGAAATGTGAGTTTTGCACTTTGGAAAAGTCTCTACAGAAAGGAGATAACTGTATCATAAACTAGAAGGGCACTTTAACATCTATGTACAAATGATTAATAATTACTCTGATGCAAAGAAAAACTAGGATAAGATATAAGGGCACTAGTGAATATGTGCTTTTAAGGTTATCCTGCAAACTGTTGGCAGATATTTTGTTAAAAAAAATAAACCATTGTCTTCATATTTAGTATCTGAAAACTAATGAATGAGTTGTATATACACATGGAGGAGCAGTACAGTCATATAATATAAACATGTAATTAAGAAGGTAGGGGTAATGTACAAATGGGGCAAGAGTTGCTGTGTCAGATGTTAAGTGGCAAGGTAATAACGCAGTGAAATTTTGCACTAGTTTTTTATTGCTATCTGGGGGTTGAACTGAAGAGCAATGAAGTTGCCAGGTTGTACTTCATTATCTAGCAGTAATTTCATTATATTTGGTAGTAGCTTTTCACATGTGCATATGTATAAATGCACGAAGGGGAAGGAAGATCCTTGTGTCATATTGCTAGGGATATTTCTTGCAGTTATAATGTAGATATGGAAGGATTTTGAGGCGTCGGCTATCAGCAAAAAGCTGAATAATACGTCAGGAATTATTTATAGATTAAACATAGTGTGTGGGAGGAGTTGATTTGAGGTTGGGGCTTGGTTACTTGGATTAGACTACAGAGATGTGTGTTTTTCTTTGAAGGGCCTCCTGAAAGAACCTACAGCCATTAAACCTATGGCGTTCATTGCTTTAGTTCGATGTACGCCAAGAAAAGGCGTGCTGGCAGGCGAGTTGGCTGCTCCTGATAAAAAGGTGCAGAATAAGGCAGGACGCCTGAACCAACGCTGGAAACTGCGTGTCTTGTGCAACTGCGCTCACATGCGTTGTAAGCACTAATTGTGTCTCTTAATGTAACATAATCCAATATCTAATTTAACTACCTGAGTAGGTTGAGGGGTGTAACATGAAAACCTATGTGTAAGTGAAGTTCTCCAGGGCAGCTGAGAAAATACGTTCATTCCGTACCCGCAATACTCATATTGCAGTAATCAAGTAAAGGCTTCGGAATCTATTTCTGTGTATTCAGAATACATCCACATGTAAATTTGGATCACTGTTTTCACACCACATCAAGGCAGAACTAGCACTTACTTTTGTGCGGTGTAGGCCTGCTTTCCATCGCCCTCTTCAGCCCCTGTTTTCGTCACTGGTTTCTACTAATGTAGGGCTTCTGCCTTAGTTGCACCTAAGAAATGAGGAGAGAAAGTGTCTTAAGTTTTGTTTGCGCAGTTGTAATCTGGAATTTTCAATAGAACCTATTGGGAGTGTTGGTGGATGAAAAGCGGGACGTGACTTGGCAATGTGTGCTCGCAGCCCAGAAAGCCAACAGCATCCTGGGCTGTATCAAAAGCAGCGTGGCCAGCAGGGCAAGGGAGGGGATTCTGCCCCTCTACTCCACTCTCCTGAGACCCCACCTGGAGTACTGCGTCCAGCTCTGGAGCCCCCAACATAAGAAGGACACGGACCTGTTGGACAGAGTCCAGACATGGGCCATGAAGATGACCAGAGGGCTGGAGCACCTCTGCTGTGAAGACAGGCTGAGAGAGTTGGGGTTGTTCAGCCTGGAGAAGAGAAGGCTCCAGGGAGACCATACAGCAGCCTTCCAGTACCTAAACGGGGCCTCCAGGAAAGATGGGGACAAACTTTTTAGCAGGGCTTGTTGCAATAGGAAAAGGGGTAATGGCTTTAAAATAAAAGAAGGTAGGTTTAGACTAGACGTAAGGAAGAAATGTTTTATGCTGAGGGTGGTGAAACACTGGAATGGGATTTCCCAGAGAGGTGGTAGATGCCTCATCCCTGGAAACATTCAGGGTCAGGTTGGATGAGGCTCTGAGCGACCTGACGTAGTTGAAGATGTCCCTTTAAAGATCCTTTCCAACCCAGCTATTCTATTATTCTATAGATTAATGGGTTATAAGATGTAAAACTTTTTTTTTTTTTTTTTTGGGTTTGTAGCATGGTAGTTTGTTACAGATCTGTCCATTAAGAATAGACCAACATTTGTGTGTTAAAAAACTTCATTCAGGGCTACTGTTTCAAATCAGACTTTCTTTCCAGTGCCTATGGATCACTCATTCACACATATCAGTATAATATAAGCACCTCAAGCACCTCAGTATTTCATCCTTTCGGTTTCTCTGGGTCTTTTGGTGCAGTCAGAACCACTCTCCACTGGCTCTCAGTGAGGAGCAGTAGAGGTGGTGAAGTTCTAAATGTCTTATTTTAGGAAGTGGGAATATGTTTGAGTGAAGCACAGTTTTATAACCGGAAATCCCAAGCGATCCCCTTGTCTTCTTTAGCAGGCTTCCAAGTGTAAATGTGAAATCTGAGGCCTTTGGCAACACAGCAGAATCCCAGGAAGCCATGTGGCTCGTGATGCAGGTGGCTGGCCTTTAATTTTCTGCACTAGCCTTAAATTGGAAAGAGCCCTGTGGTTTGTTATTCAAAGGGGTTTTCTTAACTATCAGGTAGGAAATCAGAGAGCCTATGTTTGGACAATTTATAGTGTGCTAGAAATACACCATGCTAACGAGTAATGACTAGCAGACGTGGTTTTGAGGCCATGGGCAAGTTGGATGCTTTGTGTACTTTGGTTCTGTTAATCGACTGGTGCTTCCATAAAAAGCTCTTAAGTGATGGGAGCCACGGTCCATTGCCCTGCTTGTTTCCTTGATTGATAGGAACTGTTTCTCTCTGGGGTCAGTATACGACTTCTGGAGTTATTCCATGGTCTTTAAAATAATTTGAGTAGAAAACGTTGTCTTGCAAACTCAGACTTCAGAATTTATTTTTTTTATGGGATTTGTTTGTAAAGAGTCATTCTAAACTGGTCTATTTTTGTGTTGTTTCGTATAAGAAAATTAAATACTTGGTGAATACACCAGCAAAATTGCAAATGACACATTCCATGGGAAGCCTAACCAAAATAGTATTGGACTAGGTAGAGCATGAGGACCAGAAGGAACAAAAAATTGCAGATTAAATTGGCCATCTGAAATTAAATGTCTGGGTAGCATGAAATTGGGAATACTGCCAAAGGACAGTAAATTTGGGGAGTAATTTTTTTTATACGTTGCTTTTTACTTCCTTAAAATTCCAAGTTATATGTGTTCCTAATTTATGCTAAGCCTCTTCCCACCATTTTTCACTATTTCCCCATCATTAGTTCCCTGTTCGTGTATCGCTTTTCTCTTACGGTATCTATAGGAGATGTCTCATACCAGGATGGGAACGTGCCGTGCATCCATAGAATGAACAGTATATTGGGCTCTCGGCTACTGTTGAAAACTTGTGCATTGCAAATGCCGAAAGAAACCGGAGATCCTGTTACTTCAGGGTTACATCAGTGATTTCAGTGGAAGTCAGAGAAATGCACTAGTGAATAGTTCTGTAAGATTTTAAGTATGCCTCTGGGAACGCTGGGAAAGCAAGGCTATACCTAACACTTTTTGAAGGGCTCGTAATTCCCTCGGGGTGTGATGAAAAGCTATGCCACCATTCCCCTTTCTTCTCCTGAAGGAGATGTGAGAGTACCTGGCAATTTCACACGTGTGCACGGTCACTGCCCGGGCTGTTTGTCTGCCCCTGCAGTCAGATAGTGCTGGTGAAATCTGGCCCTGCACCTATAAATAGTCTAAGTGCCAGCAAGCGCGGCCGTAGTGTTTCACGAGTCGTCGGGACTTCTCCAGTCTGGTATTTCACCACCCTGCTCTTCTGAGGTTTGTTCACCATCCTATTCCCCCTTACTTACATGCATCAAAATGCTACACAATTTTAAAATACCCAATTTTATCCAGCTATCATTGATCTGGACTTTCTTTTTTAAATTGCATTAGAACCTATTAATCAGTTTATGTATGTCACTCTGCAAAATGATGATAGTTGAAAGGTGGAAGCGCTAACTTCAGTGCTCACAGCATCTTTCAGTCTTGTCTATGCTGGTACATACAATACGGTAATGGTTATTGCCTTAACCGCATTAAAATACCATTCAATGTTACGACATTGCTTGTGGGTTTTTGCTAAAAACAGATTTACGCAACTTTTTTTTTTTTTCCTTCTTCTTTTTTTTTTTTTTTAACCCAGTGCCTTTTAATCAAACCGGAGGTTTTACGGTTCTTTAAAATAAAGGCAGCTGAGGGTAAACCTCAGTTCTGATTTAAAATACCCTTGTACTTTATTAGAGATTAGAACTGAGGACTTCATGTCTTTTCGAAATGCTAAATGAGATTTTCTTATTGTTAGGAACAGATTTCTCTTCTCTATATTTATGCCTGTATAAAATACCATTGTTTTTTCTCTTACTTTCTATATTTTGATAAATACCTCTTCTCTGGAACCGTTTGTTTAATAATAAAACACATTCTGAAAACTAATATGTCTGTGAAGCAGACTATATTTGAATGCAATCTTTTTCTTTTTTTTTTTTAAAGGGAATCATAAATTTCTTTTAAAATGTTCCCGTTAGATTTTCTTGGATTTACTGAGAATTTAATGTTTTCATTGTTCAGGAATAGTTTTAAATTTTTAGGAGCAGCTCTGAGCGTACTTAAACCACAACTTCAAGTGTAATTTTGAGATGGAATCTTTGGTTCAGCAGTGCAGTTGTTACTCCTCGGATGACGCCAGGTGAAGTAATAACATTTTTTTACTTGCTGAAGAGCCGGCAAAGTAGGTGGGTCCTCGGTTCCCCGGGGCAGCTCAGTCATCTGGGAGGATATTGTCAACATACACATAAATTTAGTTACTAAGTCATTTTAAAGCCATGTTTTTCTTAGATATGGAAGCCCTTACAATAGTCGCTATGAAGCTTACTTGGAACGAGTGACTTTATTCTGGAGAAGTCTTTGTTCAGGATGCATTTTTGTTAGTGACTTGGTGCTGAATCAGACTCCTTATTAGAGATGGAAACTGGGCAGAGAAAGTCCCACTACAGCAGGAATCCCACAGTGATCTTTTGGGAGTAAAAGACACAGTACTGTAAATAGCGCATTGATTTAGTGATAAATAATCATGTTTTAAATTGAATTCTCTTTTCTGTCAGGCAGGCCAGGTTATTGAATAGTGGCAGGGCTTTATTAACATCATAACTTTAAGATATCTAGAAATAAAATCTAGGAATATTAGGAAGTTTCTTTGTAGTGCAAAGCAGCTACTTTATAACAACTGCCATGTAAGTTTGTTTTGGTTTGGGGTTTTGTTTGGGTTTTTTTTTCATTTTACCTGGACCATCAAAACTTTGCTCGCAGGATATGTATGAGTGTAAACTGATATGCTGGGGGCATCAGACACATGCGGGGCAGTATGACAGGTCTGAGAGTTGGTTGTACCTGCTTGGTTTTGTTGACTGAAAGGGATGCTGTTACTGTGGCTAAGAAAATCAGGGAAATAAATGGAAGTAGTGTTTTGGAAACAATACTGAAAATAATAGCAGTACCAGTAGTAATATTGTCTTAATGCTGCTAAATAATAAACAGACTGTCAGCACCTGCCTGAGAATCCTGGCCCTGACTTTGCCTTTGGAATAGCTCTGTCAGAGGTCTTAGGTGTGCAAGTGCAGATGATTCTCTAGTTTTAGTAGCAAAATGAAAATTTTTGACCCCTAAAACTGTCTATTCAGCTGCCACTTGGGTTTAGAAGCATCTAATATATTAACATTTTTACTGGTAGAAAGACATCTACCAAGAGCTTTACTTGGTGCAGATGAATCCAAGGGATAGAAGTTGAAATAAAGGAAAACTTAAATGCCTTCTCTTGCTCTGTTTTCTGCCGCAGAGATGCTCTGAACTGCACCAGACTGTGCACTTAGAAGAGGCCTAGTTAGAAAGCAGAGTTACTGAACAAAATTGGTCCTGTTTTACCTCAAACCAGGACAAGCATCTACAGTCCAGCTGCTCTGTGCCTGGCTGTACCTTGAGTGCAGCGTCGTTGTCCAAGTTTTTCTTCTTCCCATCTGCCAGCAGATGCCGAGATGCTGAAGTGACATAGATCATCATCCTCCAGGGAAATTGCTGGTTAGGTACTGGTGAAAGTGCTAGAGCATTCTGGACTAAGCCTGTCCTAGTAATTAAAAAAGCCAAGGATTTTTAATCGGCCTTCGAGGACAAGTAGCACAATCCAGCCATGTCCGTACAGCTAAACTCCCTTCTTCCCCAAGCCAGGCAGACTTCTCCAAAGACCAGAACTTGTCCAGTGGTGTCCTTCAGAGTGTGTTTCTGCTCTCTCTGGGAGAGCGTTAAAAGCCAAAAACCATTCCACAAAGTGCGCTAATATTGAAGTCAAGTGGTCAGTCCTGTCGTTGAGCCTGGGTCCTGGACCTTTTGTTTGCCTAGCTGAGGCACAGCTGGACCAGGACATGGCCTCTGATGGGTTGCCCTTCTCCCAGAGAACGTGCAGCTCATTTTTGGTGCAAAGAAATACATTGCTAGTCCTGTGGCATCATTGAGTCATGCTGCTTGCCTTGCTCCAGCTATCAGAAATCAGGGCACTACAGGACGCCTTGATTTACAACGGCATCCTTACTTTTCTTGTGACAGGACTGAATACACTTATTTGTGTTTTATAATTTTATAGAGCCTGTGTTACCATTGTAGTCATCAAAGAGAATTTTCCACTTTCTGTCATACTGTTGTATAAAGGGTGAGTAGGTCATGTGTGTGGTCTCCCATCCATTTATCTGATTTTAAATATGTGACGGCCCGTCGTACTTGAATAGTTTGCGTGCCAGTTCTGTAAATGGCAGATACAGTAGCATCTCTGAAAAACTGTGAGCACGTTGGCGTCTAGACCACTAAGGGGTTTTGTCTTTCAACATAGAATGAATAGGAAGGTTTTGAAGGACAACTTTTTGATTCCTGAAATACTAATCATATGAAACCATTTCTTTTAACCAGTAGGTCCGGATGTGGAATTAAATTACTTTTATTTTTTTGTAAAACGTCGGCTTTGCCATGTAGAAAAAGAAAGCGATTCAGGCCCTGTGAACAAAGTTAAACTATGGTAGAATGACTAATCATTTCATTACCCAAGAAGTCGTCTTTCATGCTTGTTACAGGAATCATAAGATTGCACTAATGAAAGTACCTTTTTTTGTGGGGTAAACTACTTACGTTTTAAGAGGCAAAATCAGTCTTGATAATGTTCTCCAGTCTTCAGTTCTGAATGTTGATTTCTGTCAGCTGTTTTGGTTGATCTGATCATCTGGATCTGTAATTGAATTAGAAAGGGGCTGTAATCCTTAGGGGTGGCACACTGCAAGTTTATAAGTAGGTTGCCCTGCGGTAGGGTGTAATTTGGGACAGCGTATGTTAATACTGCAAAATTATAGGCCATGCAAAGCTCACTTACTTCCAGTAATGTGCAAACTCCCAAGACACACGTTTTTAAGGAATTACAAATAGCTGTGTGCAGAACTATAAGGTTACACTGGGAAAGAGGTATTTCTTTCAGATGGGATATGTGCATGCCCATGAAAGGCCACTGATTTGAATAAATGTTAAAATTATGTATGCTTGAAACAATTTTAGTGGGTTCTGATAGTCATAGTGTGGTTCTGGGATTAATTTTGAGCAAGAAGTTTGCAAGGAATGACCACAATTTGTACAAACAGATCTTGTATTGAAGGGCCACTTATGTTTAGCAGATATCCTCATTCGTTCTTCTCAGTGTGCAGGAGTCTCCAGATCTCCTTACATACAGTAGAGGATGTAGCGTTGAAGAACAAGTCCATTCCCTTAAACAAGTTGATTTTATCAGAATATTATTGTTTTACTCTCATCTTTAGATGGGAAGGTGTAATTTCTTGAAGAATTTTCCAGGTGTTTTCTTGGCTAGCGGAATCTATTATGGGGAATCTATTATACGGGAAAGTGGCATCCTTGTTTGTGTTGCCAAAAAAGGTGAATATTGGTGTTTCAAGAGGAACCTGCTCCGTGCTTTCTGTCTAGGTCACAGTTTTCAGGGCTTATTCTTTTACTGGATATAGCGGTCGTATTGTAAAGGATAGAGTAGAATTATTAAATGGATTCATGTTAAAAGTGGGTTTTACTTCTGGTTCTTACTGAAGTGTTTTTTCCTTTTAAAGATGACGTTGTGATTCTCACCAAATTCAAGCCATCATGGTCAGAAGGTATTGTACTAACCAGCGTTACGCCTCCCTCTTGTGTGTGCCCTCTGTCGGTTTCTTTTATCCTACTGAGAGCTTCTTGGAAATCAGACTTAAGTTTATGTGAGTCACGTATATATCACATATGAGCCAAGCTTTTTGCAACGTGATTTGCAAGTCAATTTTTAGCTATCTGTGGGCAGCTCTCTTGGTTACAAACTAATTAGACATCTTCATTCCTGGTGCTTGTTGTCGTTCCGGGTTCCAGCTCCTTTATACCTTCCTACATGACTGGGACATTCATTTCTTATACTGCTTAGGAAGCTGTTTATGTGGTTTTCATGGAATGAATGTATAAAGTACGTTGTACTTCTCAGTTAATGTATGTTTCGCATTTTCTTTTTGCCTTCTTGTGTGCTGCACTAGGGTTACTCAGTTTTATTCCCCTGGATCAGAGATACCAAGAGGATTGCCAGCCACGAGTTGCCTAAGTAATCAGCCACGGTACTGGGAGAGCATTTAAAATGTAGAACTCTGAATTGTGCTTGTTCTTGAGGTTAAACTTTCACAACTACAGAAAGGTTAAGCCAGAAAAAACAAACACCAAAGGTGCTGTTGTAGGCCGTGGAATCAGCTCAAGTCCTCTCAGCAGCACAGGCAAATTGAACGTTACTACTCCAGGGACAAGGTGCCAGGCTGCTCCTGCCGTGGAGGGTTGTGTGACCAAAGTTTTGGGCTTTCTGCTCCTGGGCTGGCTACCTTCGGCCAAAGCTGCAGCAGCCACCTGCTTCCCAGGGCTGTAGGCAGAGCAGGCAGCAGAGCATGATGGTGGTGCTCCATTTCTTCCATCCGTCTGTTCTCCTGGGCACCTGCCCAGTTTGAATAAGCTTTGAGCCAGCCCTGTATGAAGGTAAACCCTCTTCTTAGGAATATTCTCGCAGAAGCAGTTTCTCAAGTAAGTTAATCCGAATATTTTGACAGTTGTTTTTTGAGTGAAGACTTCTGTGTTCTTATAATGTTCTCCCACCATGTGCCATTTGTTTCTCATACATGTTGAACACTTGTGCTGTGTTGGGAGGTGAAGTGAATTCAGTTCTGTGTTGAAGCTTTTCTTTGTCTGGTGGTCTGTCTTACAGCGTAGTCCCTGGGGCATTTATGATATATTTGGGTAGGCAGAATGTCGCAGATGGGGCGAAGCACTTCACTCGTAGAGAGAAGAAATGATACATTTATTGATTTAAAACAGTTTAAGTTTGATGGTAAACACGACAGTGTTTTAACAAGATGGCAAGGCACACGGTTATTTACTGCACAGAGGACAGGGTCAGACAGAGCTGTCAGGGAGACCCTCCTGTTGAGTCAAGGTCTCAGAAAGGACCCCCTGGCTTTCTGACCTCCTTCTCGGAGAGGAGTCCAGGTACAGCTGGATCCAATCCTAGTCCCAGACTTGGCCAATGGTTTATGTCTAAAGGATTGTATATGGGCAATCAATCCTTTATATCATTTAGCTAAGATTTCAAAGTTCAGCATGCTATTAGTCACTTACTGAGGATCTGTTGCGGCAAGGAATCTGATCCTTGAGGAGTAACCTTGAGGGCATCTCTACTCAAGGGGAGATCCTGGCGTTCAGCCATGAAAGGGCTCTTGGGCCGTTCACTCTTTAAGGGGTTAAGATGATTGACCTATGGTCGTATTTGCGTATTGACCACAGAACCAGCATCGCTCAATTTAGCCCTTGGCTATTGTGTTATTATCTGTCTTCCCGAAACCATGTTGAGCCTGGATGCCACCATCGTGACTACATGGACCCATTGTGACCACCAAGGGTGGTTATTGCTTGGGCTGGGTTACAGGAGGTAAAGCTCAAGTTGACACCTGGTGAGGGAAACCACACTGTCACACAGAATGATCCCAAATTGTTTACTTGCACGCTAACTTTTTAGAGATGACTTAACACTGGTCTCCCAACTTGTATCAGCACATGCAAACCTCTTTTTACAGGTGCATGAATAAAACTGAAGTGTTCGAATTATATCAACTAGTACAGATTTTGCAGGCATAGTTTGCTTTAGCAAAACGGCATGCAAGAACTTTGAATGTCTTAGCATTCAGAAACTTCTTCATTACATGTTACACACTACAGTATTGCCCAGTTTCTCATTACATCATATGTAGGTTATAAATTACAGAGACCGTTTTCTGTAAGTGAACTTAGACACAGCTTGAGAGCGTTTTGTTTCCTCTACTTTTTTTCTTTCGATACTTCCTTGCTGTTTGATGGAGAAAGGAGGAAGATGAATCCGTTTTTTGGAAGAAAGAGGCAACTTTATCAGATGCCTGCTCTAGGTTGCGATCAGCTGTTTTCAAAACTCCTTATCCTTTTCCATTGGTGGTAGAGTTATTTAAATGCCTGATTTAGGAGACGGGTCTGTCTAATCAGAGAGAGATGGTTGTTTACAAAAACGTCTTGGAGCAGGAGCTTATGGGCTCTGAATTGCTCTCCAGAGGGAATCGTCAACAGAGTCTGTTCAAAGCCACAAACCCAGCAAAATTCTTAGTATGACTTAGGGACCTAAAGATATTCAATGGGATTTTTCCCGCACAATGTTATAATTTAAGTAACAGCGTCCTTGGTGGACTGACTATATTTTCAGAAAAGTCATGCTGGAGTTCAATACTGTTGTTAAAGTGAAGGTGGGGTTTTTTTGTTTGTCATTTTTGATTTTGTTTTTTAAGTAACAAGAACCTTGGTAATTTAAGTTGATATTACTATTCCTGATCCTGCTGACATATCTCCATTATGTGGGCATCTGTAATCTTGAGGTTATGTGCCATTAATCCCTTAGCAACATAAAATGAAATTCATTTTCTAGAAAGCAACCCCAGAGATAATTGAACTTTTGTAACTGAGGCAACAAAACTCCAGATGTGAGACTTTCATAGACAGTCACCTATCAGACGTTTGAGACAGGAAGGAATTTTATCTCTTCAAATACGTCATGCTGACAGATTTTTGTTTGTCACATTTAAAAACGTATTTTCATGGCTGCAGTGTTACAACCAGGTAGTACAGCCTGAGTATATTGTGTCTCGCAGTGTTTTTTCCCTTCAAAGAACCATTCTTGAAGATTTTATGTAGCTGAGTATTGTTGTCCAGCTTTTGCTTTTGCTTGTTCATACTTTCATGCCTTCAAGGTTCATTTAATTTTCAGATATAATTATACTTTAAAATAAGAAGTGTATTTATGTGAATATTTCTTTCAATGTTCCTTAGGGGAAGAATGCAATGGACCTTTATGTGAAACTATTTCAACCACAGGATCAGAAGCCCCAAGCAGCTCTGAGGTAAGGTATAGTAATGGTGGCGTTAACATACACTGGTGATAGGAAGAAAGAGGAACTGTTGCTGTAAAAAAGAGAATTAGTTTTAAAAATGTTATTTATTTTAGATTAATTTAGACTTCCTTTTTTATCCATGGGAACATTTTCCTCCTCTAGTGTTCTGAAGGAGCAAAGCCATGAAAGTAACACTGCTACTCACTGAGTATTACAAAAAGGCTTATACGTGTTAGTACTGCAACACAGTAGTAGTAGAAAACAGTGTGGGCCAAACAGTGTTTCCAGTATCAGTCTTGAAGTGAGAATCACATGATCATTTAATGTTTTGGCAATTGGAAAAACATAATGCTTCTGCACAAACCCAACGCTTTGGTTTATGCTGCATATGATATTGCTGGCTTGATAGGGAAATCAAGGCACTGTTGTGTTCCTCTGCTCTAGGAACTTTTTGACGGTGCAGCAAGATTTATAAGAAAGCAAATGAAGATTTGACTTATAAGAATACCTCTTCCTTTCAACATGTGCAATATGAAAAGCATCATCAGCTGTTCATTTTTTCATAGGACCTCATTGCTTAATATGTACAGTACACAATATCTTAAATAGGTAGCAGTGTGTTGTTACTATTCAGTTAAAAAGCAGATTTAAAAAGAATATTAAAAATATGCATTCTTGAAATTGGTATTTTATTTCTATTGTCTGATTTCGTTATTATGGTTATTATATGCTTAGAGGAAGATAGGGAGAGTTTTAGACAGGAAAAGAAATAGTTGCTCTGTTTAAGTAGAGTCACATACTGGCCATGATCACTCATCAGAAATGATGTCTATTGACCTGAGTGTTGAAAAACTGTAGCTGTTCTGCTGAACTTGTTAAGAGTAAAATA
This sequence comes from Chionis minor, assembly GCA_013398295.1. Taxonomy (NCBI): domain Eukaryota; kingdom Metazoa; phylum Chordata; class Aves; order Charadriiformes; family Chionidae; genus Chionis; species Chionis minor. The sequence goes on from VZSF01006312.1 coordinate 36,175, forward strand.
TGTTCTCATCTGCCTCTAAGAGGCAAATTTGGAGATGGCCCTGTGAAGACCGAACTTGGAAGTGTCTCCTAGATTACACAGATCTTTATCTTGCTAGCACATGCAACCATATCATCTAAGTGTTTTCATAAATCTACCAGTTCCATCTTAAAAGTGGTTAGTATGTTCACCCTGCTACTTTCCAACCTTTTGTAGGAGTTGTAGTAATCTCTTTCCACAGGAAAATTTTCAGTGAACAGCCGTATCAAATACTTCACTGAATCCTGGGCAGATACAATCTCAAATAATAGTGGATGGATAAGTACACCATGATAAGCATCAGAGTCTGAAGCTGCCTCTTGTGTTCCTTTTGAGTGTCTCTGAGTAGATGCAGATGATCTATTTCACCAAAGCCTGAAAGGCGTCACTTCATGACTTAGGACGCAGGAAAAGGCAGGAAAGGTGGGAGAAGGGGTGCAATGCATGTGTCTTATGTAGAGACATGGGATTTTTAGAGACATGGGATACGAACCTTGTTTGAAGGGTGAAAGATTCATGATGGGGTAGAAAAGGAGGCTTTGATCTTCAGCACTTTCGTGGCTGGGAGGTAGTCTCCTTATGAACGTATATCTCGTTAGCCTCTCAAAAATCTCTCCTTGATGCTCCTTTGAACTTTATGCTGCCTTTTCTCTTGTTTTCTACTTATGTATATTCCTTACATATTAATTTTTTTTTAGTTTGTTCTTAAATGTCACAAAGTATTGTCATATTAGCAATATTAGTCAGTAGTTGACTTGATGAATCTAGGGGTTTTGTTTTGTTATTTTCTTCTCTAACTCTAAGAGAAGGCTTATTTGGCCTTAGATACTTTATTCCTCCCGATCAGCCAGTTATCTGATTCTTGCTTACATTTACGTTAATATTTTTCTGTGCTTTGGTGTTGTCCTACCCCATGCCGCCTAATGCAGTTTCATTTATCTGGTATTTGCTTTCTGTGCATTAGCCAGGCAGAGTTACAGAGTTACTCTTAATCTTCTTGCCCAGTTTCACACTCTTATCAGCCATGACAGGCTTAGCTCTTGATGATTAATGTCCTAGATATTCAGGTTAAGTCTCTCCTTAAAGTTTTTCCATGAGTTCATTCCAACAGTAAGATAGCCCTGCTGTTTTTTCTTTTTTTTTTTTTTTTATGTGATGCTAATCCTTTATCTTCATGTGTTGTCACAACTTCAGTTTTCTTCTCTACAAACTGGAAGGATTTCTTGTCCCTCAGTTCTTCGCTAGGCTGCCTTTTGTCATCCTTGACACATTCCCACAGGAATTGAGCAGGCTCATCTATCCTGGCATAAAAGACAATCCATGGTTTCTCCTCCTTTCACCAAGACCCTTTTGAGCTCAGGTGCTTTGTTCTTGTTTTGACAGGTAGCACATTACTCTATTTTGTCATTTTACTCTGGTGATAGGTTGGGGATTTTCTTTTTACTTAACCATGGACTTAACTTTGTTCCTGCAATTGGAAAATATGAACCCTTGGAAGTCTTAAAACAATTACGAGTCAGGTAATTTTAAAACAGAAATGGAATTCATTTATAAAAAGACCACTGGGAAAGAGTTAAATGAATTTGCATTCAGGTCACAACTTCATTATGCTTGGGCTATCATTTCTTTTGGAAGAGAAGAAATGTAACATTCAATAACATTATGCTTCTGCTGAGCAGTAGGGAGGAAAAAACTACAGCCTTATTGTTGATTTAGCAACAGAGGAGGGCAGAAAAAGAAATCTAGTTTCATATATGGAGAGCAGAAAGCATTTCCTTTCCATAATTCAGTGGCAATGATTTTTCTTTTGTAATCTGTAAAGGAATGCATGATTTGAACATAAGGAATGATGCAAGCAAAACAAAAATGAAGGTAAAAAATAGTCTGTAGTGAAGCCTGCCAACATATATACAAAAGTCAGATGAAGTCCAGGACTCAAAAAGCAATTGTGTCTCTGATTGATGGTGCATTTGGTCCTTCCATGTGATTTTGCATTTGTGCTTGAATCCACTGCTTCTTATCCTGCTTTTTTCTTTTATCTGCATCTTGTTGAGTCTCCTTATTTTTTTTCTTTTTAATCTCCCACAAAGACAAAAGAAACAGCATCGCTTGGAGTTCAACAGCTTTTCATATTACAAGCCTTCTAGCACGCATCATTTCTAGATGCTTTGTCATGCTGGGAGGCAACACAATGTTTTCAGCAAAGAGCAGACTGGAGAGGGGGAAAAAAAAAAAGAAAGAATATGATAGGGATATTTTCAGATAGGTGCTGCAATGGGGACTGTTTCAAATTATGTCATTAAAACAGTAATTCACAGACAGTCCCTCCTTTTAGGGATAGGCAACTGTCCTAATGGAGTGTCTGTGTAGAATCTACCTGAATCAATCTTTATGGAGTTCCTGTTCCAAGAAATACATAAATGCCTCTGAAAGTCCTCTCAAGCAAATTGGAAAATGAATGAAATGAAACCTGAGAACCTGTTTTTCCTCTCTGCTTTATATTTATGCAAAGAGAGAGAGCTAGAAAAATACATAATGGCACAATTCTGTTTTGATCGCACGGTACACCTCTGTGCAATGATTATCACTAGTTGTTCAAATTGCTACGTAAATGAGGATGAGACCCACTGACAAAACAGATTTCCTGCTCTTAAGAGGGAAAAGGTCAAATAAATAATTCAAGAATGGGAGAAAGGTTAAAAAATGGAATTTATATTACATTTCCTGATAGTAAAATTTTAGGCCTTTCAAGTGGGATAATTGTAAAATTAGTACAGATTTTATGGAAGGTTGACTGACTAGCTTGTCATTTATTGACATCTGTAAGAGGTGTATACTGAGGACTATTTGTCTGTCTGCTGTTCCAATTACGTAGTACGAAGCCACTTAAAATATTTGCTTTGTATGTATGTGGACCCTGAGTTTCTCACCCTCATAAAAGGCAGGTGGTTGCACTGCTCTCTGAGTAAAGCTGCAGGAGTGTGCCTTATTCTAGCTGTGAGAAGGTAGGAATTACCTTTGCAGTTATATATGAAATTTTCACCTTTACTCTTAACTTCATACCAATGAAATACTCACTAAAAATTCCTGTTAATCAGGATTTTCCATATCGTCATTTGATCATGAGAAAATCTGAAAACGAGCAGTCTTCTCTTAAACGAGGTTAGCAGAAGTAAGTTGGCAGAGCTCCACCAAATGTATTAAAGCAATGTATTTTACCAAAATTAGGGATATGACACATAGGTGGGGTTTTTTTTTTGAGCAGCAGGTGCTGCAGGTGTTACAAATTAATTGATTTTTTATTATTATTCTGAAGAAATACCATCATAATGTACATTACTTCTCATGCTTGTTCATTCTTCAATTCAGACCAGTGGGTTTTCAAGTAGAGAGAAACATAAAATACCATTATTAGTATTGTGAAGACAGACCAAATCAGTTTCAAAATCTAGAAGGAAATAAAAAAGGCTTCTTTCAAGTGTAACTACAAAAGACAATCTGAGGACTATTTTGGGGGGAGATTGCATTAAAGACTTACAAGAGTGGATTCCAAAGTATGAAGGACCAGCCCTAACCTGTTGCCACCACTGCCAACCTGCTTTGTTCTTGGGTTTTATAGCAACAAGGTTGGACTACTTGAGTGTTTCTGAAAGCACTGTTTGGTTCTTGTTTTGAGTGTCTTGCATTATCGAGATTAGAGCACCTTTGTGCTGTACACAGACTTTCATATATAATGAATAAGTGGCGTCTTTCTGCAAGAGTTTTTACATTTTAAATGTGCAGGAAAAGGTGTGACTATCACCAGTTTTACAATACTCAACCCCCATTGAGCGAATTAATTTCAGGCAGTTGTACTGAAAGCAGGGTAAGTTCCCTAGTTCAACAGGGAAGAATTTCACAAAAGCCCTGGGAATGTATGAAGGGTTTTTAGCAGCTGGACTCTACCAGCTGTGCTTCTTCATCCCACAGTTCAGTGTTTTACCAAATGTATTAAAATGTTATGTCAGAGTGAAGCAGTGTGGGCAGCATATGAGGGTCTGTGGGTGGCTAAAACCCGTGTTTACATCTAATCGTAGAGGAGGTGGGACGCTGTGGGTGGGAGGAGGAGAGGATGGAGAGCAGATGGAAAAGAGCCAGCTTGAAGGGGGGTGGGTTGAGTGTGCACTGGAGAGGTCCGGAGCCGCAGGGCAGCAATGAAGAGCGAGGCTGCGCTTTCCTTGATGGCAAATTCATACAGTACTTTACGTGGCAGATATTTTCAGGGTATAATTGGAGAAAAACTTTTCACTTCAGCATCTCAGTTGTCTACAAAGAGTGCAGTTTCCAGTAGCATCAGTGACGTAAGGATTAGACTTCTAAACCCAGTTCAGACTGTCTTAGTGTAAGAGCACAGTGCAGCTATTTATATTTGCGCTGTTTCCCGTGTGGATTCCTTGCAAAAAACAGATCGATCTTTCTCTGTTTATTTGACTGAATTCTGAAAAGGGCATTTTTATCTTACTAAGATAAGCAAATACTTAGATATGGCATCATTAGGAAAGACTGTAAAGATATGTGTATGCATTACTTGCAATGCAAACATGAACAAAAATAGCATGTTTTTTGCACCGAATTATAGGAATGGACCTGTGTGGTTTCTCTCAGGTAAGATTGTAATAAAAGTGAAAAATATTCATTTCTAATTTTAAAAAATCATAGACAGTACTTTATGAAAATTGGATTTGGGGAAATACATTTTTTGAAATATTACAACTCTAAACTAATAAGTGATGGTACAATAATGAAATGAAGTTAGTATTCTGCTTCTGTTGGAAGTTAATTCAATTTCAGAGAGACCTGTCGTATTTTCATAATGTGCTCGCCCTGTTTGCTTGCACTGTTTAAACCTGTGTTTTGTTTTCAAGCGCAAACCAAAAGAACGGGGTGAGAAATTATTGAGTAGCATAAGTAGATTTGCGAAACACCTTAGGTATTGCAAACCATTATTCATTCCAGTAGGGAAGCCTGATCTCAAAACCCCTTGCTCGTGTAATCCCATGGACGTGTCTTTGGAGGACGGCTGTGCTCTGCAGAGTCCTCTGCTCTTGCTGTTCCTGTCATCCCTGCGTGGGCTTGGGCCAGAGGATGTCGCAGCACCCTCCAGGCCCACATACAGGAAAATAATGAGCACCCAAACCTCGTACAATTAAAATCCAGGAAGGGCCCCGCCAGGTGTGGATCAGAACTGAAAGCTGGCAAGCCCTCGCTAGTCTCATTAGGCATAACAACTACAATTACTGAGACTGATTTGCCTTGTCTACACTATGGGACTAATGATTTGTCTCCTTGCATCTGTTTTCCTTCAGTTCACATGGTGTAATTTCAGTTTGTATTGGAAAAAATAGCTAAGTAAGGGGGGGTCACGTTTGTTCTGAATCCAAGTGCAGCCACCTGTGTGCTATGTGCATTTTCTCTTTGCTATTAAAATAACAAAAAGTGCTGTTAAAAGTTCTTCTTTATCAACTTGTAAGCAGAAATCTGTGCCCATTTGTTTAGACTTTATTTTTTATAATGGAAATGCTAAGGAATACTGTATAACTTTCATTAAAAGTTTTTCTTGTTAATATCCAAAAATCACTATGAGCCATGTAAAAGGCAGTGGCGTAGGCAAGAGACCCAGCTGGTCTGAGGAAGAAGAGGTTTGTTTAAACGTTGCCTAGCTAGACTGAAAATCCAACTATCGCTCAGAATAGCTTTTCAGCAATTTACAACCAGAAGCTACACTGTTTCGTCTGAAATAGCCTTTTATTTGGAAGCATCCTTTGCATCATCGCTAACAACATTATGTTTTTCCCGTGATGCCACTGGCAGGGCCTAAACAGCACTGAGACTACTTTACTCATCCCTGAACATCAAGTGGTAAGCAGTAAGCAATATTCATGCTGCCTTGCATGAATTTGTGTGGCGTCTTCTATTACCGTATGCCAAAATGTCCCTCACCAGAAAATTTTCCAGTTTCAAGGAAGCCATCCTTCCAAAAAGAATTGTTTTTTCTAGCCTGTAAAAATGAATGCGGTTTTTGAGTTTGTTCCTAGTGATGGCTTAAATGATAAATTCAAGCGAATCGAAAGGATAAGAAATGAAATTGAAACGTTGAGTATTGGTGGAGTAAACTGGAAAGTTTGCTTTTTTATCATTGTTTTGGTTTGATGGGATATAGGGTATATTCTGACTATGGTGTTATTAACAAATGTGGGATTCCTTTTTAGCATAATAATCTGGAGGGTGCTCTCAGTCAGCATGATACTTTAAAATGTTTTAAAGAGCAAGAAACAAACATTGACACCATTTGAAATGTGTTGCCTTTTTTTTTCTTATTGTAGCAAGTAATAAGGAAAGGCTCAAAATGCCCTCATTGAAATTCACAGACAAGATAATATTATCAATTGTCAAATAAATCAGAAAACTTTCAATAACCATTATTCTTTTATGGAGAAAAAAAATGACAAAAATTCATTTAAGATAACTGAAGAAGTACATGCTGAGGTATATTAAAACTGTCTGCTTGCTTACATTGGGCTCTGGTGTCTTACATTAACACATACGCTCCCTTAGCCTATTTTTTCATTTTTCTTTGTTCTCTCCTTGTTTAATGTGTTCGTTTATCCAGAGAGATTTTTTTCTGCGCATTTACATTTTAGTGCAAACATCTTGGTGTCTTAAACTGCTTTGAAATGCATGTTTTTTCAAGCTTTCAGATGTGAATGGGGTTTGAAATTGAAGCAGAAGTGGGATAAAGGTGCAAAAAGTAGCTTGCAAGTTTTAGCTACAAGAAATACGTGGGGTTTTGCGGTTCTTTGAATGGGAAAGGTTATAGTTTTGTACGCAGCTTTGTAGCCTGCATGAAGCGTAACTGGAAGTGGGGATGTGTGGTGTTAAGAGTGTTGTTAATACACTTCTTTGAAGTGGGTAAGCACTTCAGTTGCATGGATTCCTCCAAAGAAGAATATTGAAGAGAACTTCATGCAAAGGTGATCTTTGGTATAATGGGAACTGAGTTTCCTGGGCATAAACCAGGAATTTGCCTTTTTGATTTTCAGTAAAGTGCCTGTACGTTTTCCTATGTTGTGGAAATGCGTTTCCCAGAGCTTTTTGCTTTTTGAAGTAAATTTTATCAAATGGTTATATTTAGCACAGTGGTGCTTTAATGAGCATGTTTCTCTGATATCTGTAAGCATGTTTAATTCTGTGAAAAGGGGGGTATATAAATATTCTGTGTGAACTGGGAATCTAAGTGAGGGTGATAGTTTTGTTTTTAAGCGATTGAATGTTTCCTCCCCTTGCAATTACGAAGGCTTTTCTTCTATTTAGATTCAGCACACAAACCCTTGTACTTTTGTCCATTTCCATATTCTGAAATTTTTCCTGCAGTGGATTGTTAATTCATAAATTAACTAATTGCTTTGTGTATATAGTTATTTTGGTTTGTTACATTTTCTGTGATAAAAAGTCATTTGCCTGCATGGATTATCAAAGGTATGCAGTAAACAAATATTTGGTTTGTAGACTGTATCTTGTAAGTAAGCAAACTGTTGCAAATCTATTTTAGTTTGTAATTTCAGGCAATTTTCTTGTCTGGTAATGTAGGATTATGATAATATAATTCCTAGCTGTGCTAACGGGGATCATGTTATTGAAGGAACTGCTCAGAATACCCATTACTCATAGCCAGAGATTCTTCCCTGTTCTGTAACACTTAACGAAGTTAATGTGTGGGGTTCCTCCATCTCAGGTTAGTGGTGGTTACTGCTTTGTTTCTGAAATTGCTGCTTTAAACCATCTTCCCACTCAGAGATACAAAAAGCAGAAGGTGAAGGCCACTGAGGTGTGAACCTGCGGTCCCAGCTCTGCAAGGCTGGACACTTGTAAGACCTTGAACTCAGGGGAACTGAATTTGGGAGGGATGGTTCTGAATGCAAGCCCCTAGGAAACTTGAGTTTTCTGACTGAATATTGATCTGAAAAGTATTGCTCTAAGCTAGGTTCCTCCATCTTTGAGGGATGGACATGGAGAGGGCTAGGATGTGTAGTAGCAAGGTGTACTTGGAGGCAGCTCTGGTGCCTGCAAGGCGAGAGGTGTGCCAAGCAGCCTGTAAGGACAAAAATTTCCTCTTAGGTGGATGACCAGAAATAGAAATCCCTCTGAGTCCTGTGAAAATATACGGGATTAAATCATTTGGGTATAATCTGCAAAACACATTTGTTTTTCAGGTACTGTGATGTCCTTAGACCACCGAGGGCTAGCTGATTGTCCTGCCCCCAAGGTCACCTGTGTGTGCTTTGCTGGGTGAGCAGGGCCACAGCAATGTGTACCACAGTCTCTTCAGCTTCAATCCAAAGCTGTTTCTCTGAAGCACTTTGTTAGTTTTTTAGCAGTTGATGCCACATCCAGCAGCCCGCTTTCCCCTCTCCTTTTCGCGGTGACTGGCTTGTTTGCTTTGGCCCTGGAGAAACCTCTCTGAGCCACCTGTGGGAGCGAGGCGGCCAAGGCCTGCTCATCAAATATTTAGCAGTGTGGGAGAGTTTTTGGTGGGCCTGAACATAGTGTGAGACCACCAGCCAGCATTAACACTCTTTACCCAAACCAGTTTGGGCGGAACTGAAGGTGTGGGGTGTTGCAGCCTTACTTTGTATTGAGCTGTGCTTTGTTTATTTCCATATGGACGTCTTGGTCTTTCCTGTAAGCTCTCCTGTTTGAGTGTCCTGGTTTGAGGCCCAAACCATGACAGGGAGTCAGGATTTCCTACTGCAGAGCTTTAGTTTGTGTCTAACGGGAGGATTCCGAGTCCAAGTACTCGGAGGGTTGTTTGGTTGAACACAGTCTAATACCCTGACCTCCGCTGGATGTCTAGACAGAAGATAGCCATTATGGGATAACTAGGACAATTACAATAATTCTTAATGAATCCACTAAGTTTGCACTTCCATAGCCATGTGAAAAGAAAATGTAGCTCTTTATGATAGGCCATTACAGCGTCCTGTTAGCAGATCTGTCTGCAGGCTATGAAGTCTCTTAGCTCTTGTTCAGATAATTAGACCGCTAAATCTGGGAAGTTGCTACAGGGAAATAGGAAGGTAGTATTTGGTTTTGAACAAGTAGTTTTTTGTAAACTTGCTGTGTAGCTACTGGATTTATCCAACTTTTGGAAGCACTAGTAAATGCTAAACACTTGCAGTAACACCATTTCATGGAATCATACGGTGACTTCGATTGGAAGGGATCTCTGGAGGTCTCCTTGGCCAACCTCCTCCTCAAGGCAAGGCCCACTTCAAACTGGAATCAGGTTGCTCAGTCAGGGCCTTGCTTGGCCGAGCTGTGTGATCTCTGAGGATGGGGATTATGCAGTCTCTCTGGACAACCTGTTGTGCCTGTTCCTGCTCAAGCACGCATACCCACACATCCAATAGGAATTTCCCTTGTTGCAACTTGTGGCTGTTGCCTCTTGAATTTTCACCATATGCCTCAGGGCTCCATCTCTTCTGTAATTCCTCAATGGGTATTATTCAACTATTCAAAAACTTCTGCTTGCTATTTGTACCACGTTGGGAAGTTTTGATTTGGTTACTTGTATTCCAGAAGGTACACGTCACAGAATGTCTGCTCTGATGAGGTATAACTTCATTTAATAACTGCAGGTTGTCTAAGACAATTAAGTTGAATACGGTTCTGGAAAGAGCTGTTAAGAAATAAGATGTACTAATCCGTAATGTTCTATGATTCACTGATGCAACCAATGCAAATTGCTATTATTTTATATATTTTAAACCTGTAAGTGCACGTTTCTGCACAGAATCGCATGAATATGCAAGACTGATCTTGTTCTTGTGAAATCTAAATGCAGCAAAATGGAAAGGAATAATTTATGGGTTTTAATAAGTAGGCCTGTCACTATCCGTGATGAATAATCCTATGTACAGGAGAGAGGAGTGATGAGTATTCCCCTTCTCAAAGCAGATCCAGCAATGACTACTGCATCTTCTAAAATTGACAGTCAGACCTTTAATGACTGAGCAGGATTCTGATGCATCTTAGAAAATGAGGAAGCATTGATGGCACTAAAGATAAAGTATTACTTCAATTGTATGGAATAATGTAATTATATATGTGCTACCCAAAGAATTTGGGACACTCCCTTGGCAGGAGGTGGAGGGAGGGGGTTGAAGTAAATATTATTGACTGATATTTTTTTTTCTTTATGTATATGGATTTTGCTCATTCACTAGGACAATGTTTGTGCTCACACAATCTCTATCTTTTTGAATTGGTGTTTTGGGTGGTCTGGTTTTAGGCCGATTCCCAGCATTGTATGTTGTTAGAATGCACTTCGGGGTTCACTTACTGAATAATTACAGTATTGTTGATGCTATGTAGTTGTTGGTGTCGTTCTATGCACTAAACAAATGAAAATCTAAACAGTTGCAACTTGCTTGTGGTCACAATTGTATTTACAAAAAACCCCAACCCTGTAAGCACAAAATAGAAAAGGAAAATGCTCTTTCTTTTCTTCTACTGGATTCCGTGATTTTTGTGAAACTTTTAGTCTTACATGATTATGTACCGTATTTGGAAGCAAAAGCATTTTCTGAGGTAGCTGTCCTGATTTCAACCCTTACAGTGCAGTCTACTTTAATTGATCTGATGTAAATATTTCTCAGGAAATAAAAACAACAAAAACCCCCACAGAACTGCCAAAGAGGGAAGGCAAAGAGAGGATGGCAGTATTTTCAGGAAATAATATCTTTTAGCATTTTTGTGTTACTTTGATTTGCAACACAATGTTTTGTAGCTCCCCAATGGCTAGGATAGCTCCAGAAATACAGGAATTCTCCATAATACATGGATGGTCCAAGTAGGCTACTCTCTGATTTCAGCAGTTACCAGTGTGTCTAGTGAAGATGCATCAAGTTCTGCAACACTATGGAACAATAGGGACATAAAATATTTTTTATTATTAATAAATTTGAGCCTATTTGAAGATAAACACATGTCTTGGAGTATGTGGGTATTATTGCTTGTAATTTTGTCATCTGTGGAATTACGTGGCTGCCGTTTGTCTTTTAATGTCCCAGTGGGTCTAACCTAACATGTGCATAAGAGAAATGTGTGCTCTGTTGATTAGCCAGTGCTTGTTTTGCTACCTTGGCATTATATTCAAAGCAACTTTCTCAGTGTTCTTTCTTAAAATCTATCCAAATGATGGCAATGAACAGTTTAGGAGTTGTTATTTTAAAATACCCAAGTTTATTATCAAAATGGATGCCCGCAAAGCTTTGCCTTTAATAAGAATAAGAAAGTCCTAGTGTTTGTGGGTGCTTGTGTTTTTCTGATAGTTGGAGGCTTTTCCTGGCTTTCTTAAGGACATGGATTCCTCACTACCTCTAGTTGGGGGGGGAGGGTATGTGCCTGAAGCAGTTGGTTTGAGTCTTGGAGAGGAACAGCAGACTTGCTAACTACTTGTTGGTTATTCCAGCAGAGCGGAAGGAGATATAATCTGTTCCTGAAGCGACGTCTCAGGGTAAAACAGTGATGAATGATATTGCAAGTGGCTTGAATGGCTGCAGTAATAACATGCTTCACTGTGTGGTGCCTGTCGTTAACTGGGAGCAAGATTCACAGTTACAAAGTCCTTTGAGAAAGAGCAGAATATTTTTCATGCGCATCCTTGCATGGCTTAAGAGGGAGAAGACAGAGGCGTATCTTTCTTATTCTTTTATTCCTACTCTAATAAAATGAAAACCCAATTCAGTCCTATATAAATACAGTTTTGCTGATGGGTGTGGTTAAAAAAAAAAAGCAATGCCAACCTTCCTTAGCATGCGGTTAAATTTAGACCAGACTATTGGCTTCTGCAGAGAGCACTTTGCTATATGAACCTCTAGTCTTGTACAATCTGGTAGAGCTAAATATTGATAGGATAATAAATAATATTACCTAATATTCTGTTAACTTCCCTAGGAGAGTGAAGTAATAGTCTTTATTTGCTTAACATTAATTGGTGTAGCCTAATCAGTGAAAAAGAGGAATGTTTTTATTACAACATTCTGGCATGCTGATAAATGAAAATATGCCCTTTAATAGATCAATTAGAATACTAATTATCCTGTTGCATTGATACATTTTATTAGATTTTTTCTTTTCCCCCGCCAAGGAACTAAAAACTCAATTTTGAAATGTAACCCCTGTATCATTTGTGTGCATTTTCATATGCAGTCATTGCTAGGACATGTTTCTCTGTGGTGGTTGGTTTAATGAATCATGTTATATAGAAGAAAATGCATGGAATTTACTTTTTGCTACCTGCTTCAAGTCGATGAACTGTGCCCTAGCTGGCTTTTGACTAGAGTGACGCTCTGACTAACTGCAGAAAAAAATCATGCTGTCTAAAAACACTTGTCTTCATCATTTATGATACGCTGTAAAGACTGTGAAAGAATAAATGGTAGCATTGTTCACAGGTATTGCTACACTAACATATATTTATTCTTTAGATACCGTTGTGTTTGTGTTTGTGGTATAAGCAGTTAATGTGGAAATTATTTTAACTGGATATAGCCCTTATTAAAACTTGTGCAAGTATATCTTCAGCTATGAAGAAACTGAAGGACTGAGGCAATTTGGGGACCTTCTTTGTCCTGTGTTGTATTTTACAGGAGCTATGGGGTTTTTTAACCATATGCCTATATCTTCCACAGATTGATAAAAGACATCAAAGCAAAGATTCTATTTTCTTCAGGGATGGTGTCAGGAGAATTGATTTTGTTCTCTCCTATGTGGATGACCTTAACAAGGAATGGGAAAAAAAGTTGGTAAGTTTGTCTTTTTGCGGTTCTCTTAGTTCTTATCCGTCATAACCTGAGTATCAGTCACTAAGCCTTTCAAAGCACTACACTCAGCTTATGGGGACTTAGCTAAAATTTTTATAGCTGTGTAAAAAGTCATCCTGTGTACTGAAATTTCTGTGTAATTTACTGTTGTGTGTTAAAACCCATTTTTTTTAGATTTTTGAGGCTTTATTTACTGAATTGGCCACTCTCCCTTTCTTAGGCTGGTCAATATGTTATACAATCAATGCAAAGTAATTTTGCTTTCTTCATTTAACAGTGTTATAGTTAGCTGTGGCTTTGGTGAAATTTTGTCTGTAAATACTGTTAAATGAAGATGGTTACTTCTAAATAAACAAAGCATTATCCAAATGAGTTGTAACAATAACTTTTTTTCCCTACTGTTCTTTGACTTCACTTAGAGCAGAATTAGATTTTTTAGGTCCAAGAATCCATGCAATTTTCCTTTTAAGACTTTTAAGACCTCTTTTTTTGTATAGTCTGAGTAAAACAAACACAGCATTGTAAAGTACAGGCTTTCTCTAAAACACCTGGCAGTGATCATCCCTGAACTTCCCTGCAAGACCCAGTTGCTTAAATGATAAAAGGAAGTCAGACAGAATCAGTAAGTGAAATGTATTTGGGCCTTGCTCACACTGGCACTTGAGGTCTAACTTGACTAATACGTAAATTCAAGGTATTTAAAAAATCCTGTACTACATGATGCAGTTAAGATGAGGTATAAACGTGTTATATAAAGCATAATATTAACAAAAAATAATTGTGGGGATGTTAATTATTTTCTCTTTATTCACTGCCTTCTTTCTGAGCCAGCAGAGGTAACGTTTACAAATGAGTCTCTCCAATATATATCTCCAAAGTTTGTTCTTAAAAAAAAAAAAAAAAAAAAAAANTCCAAAAGACTTGTTTCTTGTGTAATTGCATTATTTTGAAAGATAAGGCTTTCTGAAGAAAACTGATTATATACTGAGGCTTACGACAAAATCATGATCAAAACTAAATGTCTGTTAAGTAAAGAACATTTCTCATTTGTATCTTGTCTATTGCAGTGTTTCATAATTAAACATGATAATTTCCTTTGAACAAAAACTGCAAGATTAGGCTGTTCAAAAAACTGCGCACTGCTTACACTCCGGTGTGAAGGAAATACTGTTTTCATTAAGCACTTATGCAGCCTATACGCAAATATCATCCAGTGTACACCACAGCCCCTGCGTCATATTCTTGTACCTTAAAAAAAGGAAGAATCCCAAGGAAGAATCCCTGGTATCACCTCTGATGCTTTTCCCAACTTATGCATCTCACAGTCTGCTTTCCTGGGCCAGCCACCTTCAGGAGGTTTGCTTGGGAGACCAGGGTTGCATTATAGCTGTGGTACCCTACATTTATATAAAGGCATACTTTTTTCAAACCCACGCTGATTCTTTGTCAGGCTGTAATCCTAACTAGATTCCTCCTTCTGCCATAAAGCAAAATGCATTTAGAAAAAGAAGGAAGAGGAGACCAATCGGTGCAGAGAGCAGAAAAAGATATCCATGCAAAATATGTGAAAGCAACTCTTAAAATAAACTTTTCCATTAGTCATACTCAAATAACATGAGGGAAGAAATGGAGACTATTTAGGTAATGTTTCAAGTGGGAAGGAAAGCGAGCCAGAAGCTCAGTCTAGTCACTTATTTGTATTATGTGCAGCAATTTCCTTCTCATTGCTTTATGGATCATTAGGGGGGAGCAGGAACCTTTGCCAGACCAGCGGCCGTGTACGTGGTGTCGTTATTGACTGAAGGATTCACGGGAGGAAAAACCCAAGAGCTAGTAGCTAGTATTGTAGTTCCTCTTTGAGATAAAAATGCACTTAATTAGGAAGAAACATTCCGTGTATGTCTGCTACTCGCAAAAGAGTTTACGGCCCTGTGGAAGAAAGTGTTTGGTCTGTGGCCCTGTAGGTTACCTCTGCGATCACAGGCAGGACAGGCATAAAGGTATCAATGTCGTGGTGCATCAGTTTTCACACAGTCCCTGGGAAATCCGCTAAGAAAATTAAACTTGTCCCATGTTTGTGTCCAGCATAGACCTTTATACAATGAATATGCCTGTCAATCAAGGCAGACTTCGTCGCATGGAAGTACTGTGCTGGTGTCTTTGTGGGAATGAGATTTAAATAGTGATGCACTGCAGCCTTTGGAATTCATCTGACATACTGTACTTGCTGTTGTACAGTCGTCACAGGAAATAAATGTGAATTTCTTTTACTGTACTACAGTGAGACAGCAAAATGAAACAGCTAAGAATAGAAATGTTCACAGGAAGAGAATAACAGTTGTGACAAAGGGTTTTGTTTCCTTGTCTCGAGGAAACAGCTTTATTCTGCGTGTATATGAAAAGGATGAATAAGTTCTTTGTGTGTTTCAGCATAGCCCTGGTACAGAGGTGAGAGGCAGTCTGTTCATCTTCTCCCTTCGCTTCATGAAGAACAAATGCGTTAATTTCTTTGATGTTCCCCAGAAACTTTCCAGCTTAAACTGGTTTGAACTTGCTTTCTATAAGCTACATGAATAAATCCCAACCACAAAGTCTCTGTAAACAAAAATTAGGACTACATTTTTGTGAGACAATACTTTATACTTTCCCTCAAAGCCTCTAGTAGAAAAGTGGTAATATTTGACCCACATGTGAAATGCATGTGAACATGAAAAAATAAATATGATTTTTAAAAATATCTATTCATGTATGTATGACCAGGAGATGATCTTTATTGTCCATAAGTGTATTCCTTCACAAAAAACTCCAGAATACAAGTCTTATGAGGAGCAGCTCAGGTAACTGGGGTTGTTTAGCCTGGAGAAATGGAGGCTGAGGGGAGACCTTCTCACTCTCTACAACTACCTGAAAGGAGGTTGTAGCGAGGTGGGGGTCAGTCTCTTCTCCCAAGTTACAAGCGATAGGACAAGAGGAAACGGCCTCAAGTTGTGCCAGGGGAGTTTTAGATTGGATATTAGGAAAAACTTCTTCACTGAAAGGGTTATCAAGCACTGGAACAGGCTGCCCAGGGAAGTGGTGGAGTCACCATCCCTGGAGTATTCAAAAGACAGGTAGACGTGGTGCTGAGGGACATGGTTTAGTGGTGGACTCAGCAGTGTTCAGTTAATGGTTGGACTTGATAATCTTAAAGTTCACTTCTAATCAAAATGATTCTATGATTAGGACTCTGGGATCTCTGCAAAATAACTTGTTCTGATATTTAGTGGAAGCAAATTTGCCCTGTCCTTAGTGGGGCATGGAGATACAGAAAGAAATTTTATCTAGTTCTTTTCATCATCTCGGACAGAAACTCCTGCTTTCTCCCAGTTACCAGAGAGCCCAAAGTTAGGGAGCCAGGGGCAGCACAAAGTCAGATGCTTGTTGCTCCTGCTGCACCCTGTTAGGCTGCCGACTGGGAGAAGCCGTGTCCCCAGCTCTGTGGGAGCAGCTGAAAACTGGGCTTGAGCCAAACTGGGCACCTTTGCAGCAGCCTGGCTGGTACTTGCAGAAGAAAGGTGTTTGACATCTCCTGCACATCGGAGGGCTTGCAGAGCACCCTGCCCAGCCACGCAGGCAGTCCCTGTGGGGCTACCGTAGGGCCAGTTACCTCATCCGGCTCGGCAGCACCCCGCTCCCATGGCTGCAAGTGGATGAGTTCAGGGAGCATTTCCTAAAGAGGCCCCAGCCCACCTGAAACATTCTCGCCAGGGAGCTGCGTGGGCAGCCCAAGCCCGGGCTGAGCCCATCTGTGTCAGTGCTGTGGAGTGAATTGTGTTTTCTCAGGGTACAGCTAAGAGCAGGGTTCTCGTACACTTGACAGTAGCACAGGATTGTTCTAAAGTCCATATTAATTTCCCAATATCCTACACGTGTGTCCAGTTAGAATAAGCCTGAACATCCTCATATGGAAAAGGCTTTTGTGAGCTTGGCTCTCCCTTCCTAAAGGAATGGGAAAAGCAAAGAAGAGGAGTTTCATTAAGGAATAGTATGTTGTAAACTTAAGATTCTTTTATTCTCCTGTTTATTGAGTGTTGTTACTAGCAGTAACAGGAGCGTTATCAAGAAAGAGGTTTATAACAGCTGTCTGTCTTCCTTAGCTAAGTCATCATAAAGTGCTGCATCTGCATCGGGCATATTCGTACCGCTGGACTTTGGATCCTGCTTTGTTAATCTTATCAGGGCATTCATTACAGCCAAGCGTGTTAGATGGGAAAGTTACTGTGTACAAGTAGGCAGGGGATCCACAGCGATGTGCAGAGAGGTGAATGCTCTACTGGCCTCTCTCCTCTACACGCCACGGTGGTCTTGGAAAATGTAGTTTCAGTCTCTTAACTTCAACAAAACTTAAACAAAACATGAGGAAGGGCATTAGCCCGCTCTTACTGGTCTGCACTAATGTGATAACTTACGTTGCTTCCCTCTTCCCTCTGTGACTGCAGAGTGGCATCTATAGCAGTGTCACAAATATATGCACCGGATCTAGCTTCTTAGGCTTGGGACAGTAAGCTTAAATTTCTTACAAGTACATATTAAAAGAAAACAGTGCTGGTCCAAGGGTACATTTTGTCCATTTTAAGCCTTTCACAGCAACATGAAAAAAATCCAGTATTTGGCAAGAACAGGGGGAGTATTGGTTTGTTTGCGGTTTTTTTTTTTGCAGCAGATTGATAGACTTTTAAAGCTGGTTGTTTCAAGTGACTGAAAAGTACAGTACAGTCGCATGGGTTTTGGAGAAGGTGGCTTACGGGAAGAGAGCAAGGTGGTAAAAAGAGCATAAATTCTGTTAGAGCGCTGCAATTTATCATGCTTAAGTGTATAGTGAGGAAAGATCAGTAAGACAGGCCAGACCCCTGGGCTCTGTCATTAAGCTGCGCAGTTGGAGGAGGAGCTGGCTGGTGTCTCTGGTGGCAGAGAACCCTCGGAGCTGACTCGCTTGGCGCTCCTCCAGTATTTGCTTGGGAAGGAACATGCACCAGTGTGCTTTCTTCAGAGAAAATGTAATCCAGAATAGTACACAGCTTTGGATAGCAGACTGGAATGACAGCTTTTATATACCACTTTCGAATGTAATCATAAATCACCTTTTAGTTGTATTGTTCTCTATTTGATCAGCAGGTCAGCAAACAAGAATTCTCAAGTGTGTTTGTACAGGTGTATATGGGCAGATTTGAAGGACAGATGGATAAAAAAAAAAGTATGGAATTGTGTTTGCCTCCAGAATGTGCTACAACTCAGTAATTATCATATTTGCAAGTTTATCCAGGCTAATGTCTAATTAGGCCAGTGTTTAATTTAATATCTAGTAATATTTGGCAAAATCAGCTGTGAGAGGTAAGAATGCAAGGCCACTAACAGAGGAAAATATATCAACACGTTTTTAACACAGATTTGAGGGCCATTAAAGCTATTCTTCAGTCTATTCATTTATCTCAGTATTTTATTCAAACTGAAATGCAAATAGGGCAGCCTGTTTCTCACAGACACACAGGAAAAGGAAATTGGCTGAAAACTATGGTGTTTCGGTTTTAAGTGTGTTTGGAAAATGTCATTTCAGAGCTTTTGGTAGAGAACACATCACACGGCATCGCAGGTTTTAGCTAGAGAAAAACTGGTAGTCCAGCTAGTGCTTTCTAAAGAGGCCAGGGCTCAATATTTAGCTTAACCTGTGGTTATTCTGGCAGCCCTTCAGCAAATTTTATATCATTAAAAGGATATTAATTCAGTCTCCCAATCAGAGCAAAAATTCCACAGAGAAGGAGGGGAAGAAAATGTTCTCTCCTTAAGACACCGCCTAGGAATTACCTGGCAAAATACAGAGTTGAAGAAGGGTCACAAACTCCCAGGGGTCAGGCAGGCATTGCATGCTGCCGCAGGCAGGTCTGTGTATCTCCACGTGAAGCCCACCCTGGCTTCATGCAAGCTAAGCATATGTGAGAGTAATAAATCATCTCGTGTAAGCTTATCTCGGTTTACAGGGAGGTTGTTTGTGAAGCGTACTGTTTGAATTGTCTGGAATCAGTACCTGAACATCTGTATCGGGCATGATTGTTAAACTGGCAAATAGATGTCACTATACGCGATGGGTCTTCCAGATGCTTCCAGAATTTTTCTTTTTCTCTGGTTTTAATGTTCTCTTAGAGATTGAGCTAAACTTGAATGCCAACGTGCCACACACATCACCCTCCCGAAGACTCAGAAATGCTCAAGATGCTTGGCTTCATTTACTTCTCTGGTTCAGAAGATTGGAGGGTTTATAAGCCTATTCCTAACTAACGAAGAGGTTTCCTGTTGCTAGTCAGTGCGATTCCCGTTGCGTTGCCATCACTAGGCTGGCCGTGGCTCAGAAGTGGGCTGCTATGCATCAGCTGGCTTTTGTCTGTTGCTCTGCTTTCTCTTCCAAAGGTGACCCAGCACTAAGGGGTTGTCATCGGGGCACTTAGGAGGAGGAGTGAAACTCGGTGAAGTCATCAGTGAGTGATCAGTTAGTTGTTGCTGACTTCATCAGTTAATAAAGCGTGTTTATTTTTTCTCCTCAGGAAAGAAGAAAAGAATTTGAGAGGAATCTGCAAAAGGCTGGTTTGGAACTAGAAACAGAAGATAAGAAGGTAAAAAAAAAAAAAAAGACAGAAAAACGAGGACCAAAGAAATAGACCTGCAAATTATTAGTTAGTGTATACCACTTTGTTTCTTTGAGCAAAAGTATAAATTATTCTAACGGATTTCAGTGGGTCGTAACTAATTTAGGTGAAACAAGCTTAATGTGTTTATTTGAGTTATTTTTCCAGTTTCATTCATAAGAATTGTGGAAGCAAAGTATTTTTCGTTTAGGAGGGAAGTGATGACTTTTGATTTCATAACGGAAAGCAAACAGTTCCGAAATAGCGGTGACTTCATTTAAACCCCTGTCGAAGGGAAGTGTGCTCGCAGCTAGACTTAATCCCACCTAACAAATAGTTGCATGTTTGGAAGTAGTGAATGGATTAGCGTATGCCCACTGGGTGTTGTAATTACAATGAGGAAGGACTCTGGTGTAGGAGGAAGTTTGATTAGCATTACTGTTTTGTTTGAGAACTGGAGAACGCGGGATGCTGACTTCTTCAGTCAGCACACTCTTTTTTTTTTTATTTTTCTGCCAGAGATTGAGTGGGGCAAAGTAACTCTTGATGAAGTTTAGACTCTGTAACATCCATAGACGGAGATTCATTGAGCAACATGTTAAAAAAACCTTCTGGTTGCATTTTCTCCAGTGTATGCAGAGGAACACTAGAAGAATATAATATACTGTGGGATGGGACCTGTGATAAGATTAGTCCTTATCGTAGTTGCGAGGTTGTATGAGGTCTTAGCTCTGGTTGGTAACTCCTTTTTGCAAGGAGTCTTGTACGCTCTGCTCCACTGTATGAAAGACAACAGCTTTACAATCCAGCACGGTGGCCTGCAGGACGCGTGGGCTACCAAGTGGCCAGCCCTGCGCAGCAAACCCTTACATTTCCAATGCACTTGGAGTGTAATGAGAGTTTTCAGGCGTCAGTGTACAAGATTAATGTACTTTGAAGAGCCTTTGTGAGCTTTTAGTAGTGGAAAGATTATCTGTACAAACAATCAACCTCTCAGATAAGTCTTTCAGGCAGAAAACAAATAATCCCCCTTATTCCCCCCTCAGTTGTTTGGTTTGGATTTTTTTAAGCTTTCAAAAATATGTTAAAGACAGTATTTTTTGTATAACAACTATTCTCGTAAATCTTACAATAAAGCACAGTTTAGTCTGATGTCCAATTTAACTTTCCCGGGGCAGGAATCTGAAGATGGCAAGATTTATTTTGTGAAGATCCACGCCCCATGGGAGGTTCTGATCACGTATGCAGAAGTGCTGAACATTAAAGTTCCCATCAAGGAAAATGACATTCCCTCAACAGTGGAGAACCCCCTGGACTGTATGCTTGCACCACTCAGGCTTCCCGAGAAGGTCATGCACCCTGAACCGGACTATTTCACGGCCCCATTCAGCAAGGAGAAGCAGGAGCTGTACCTCATTAATGATGAGAGCACTTTCTTCTCACCATCCATGAGAAACAGAATAGTACGTATGTGAATTTGTCTACTTTTATTTACATGTAAATTTACACATCCCATAGGAATATGCAAGGAGGGAGTATATAAACTGTGATATCTGGGTAAATATGAGGAAACCAAGATGCCTGTGCATCTTTCTTACATATCTGGAATAGTATTTGTTGGAATGGATCTTCTAGATATCTACAAGGCAAACGTGCCCTCAACAGTCTCACGCAGGGTAGGGCCTTCTGAAGAAACACTTACTGCTTTTGTGTATTATTCTTGCAGATAACACAGTGCACAAGCAGTGCACAACCATTAAAGGTTTCTGTTAAATGGCCTTACAGCAGAAAAGGTCTGAAATCTTTGTGTTTGAATCTCAGGTTAATTATATTCTTACGCGTTGCCCATATGGAACGGAAGAAGGGAAGAAAAAATTTGGGATTAAGAGACTGCTAAATAATGGCACCTATTCAGCTGCATATCCCCTTCACGATGTAAGTATTTTAGCTTTCTGCTCCCTTGAGCATTTCCCAGCGTTTTTACTCTTCTACCTGCTGTGACATTGCTGTTCCCAGCAGAAATGAAAACACACTCAAACCCTTCCATTTGTCCCAGTGATTGATTCTGTTTTAGAAGCCACAAGACACATCTGCCAGCCCTACTATTTGGTTTTTATGTGCTGAAATGTGTTTTCCTATGCATGGGTACAGGAGCTGAGTTTCTAGGATATGTGTCAGTCACATAATGTGTTGAGATTTATTCTGTGGTGTGATCCTATAATGTTTATGATTGAGATTATTTCTAAATACATTGTATATATTTATATTTTCAAATGTTTTTAAATATTGTTTTCTTCTTTAGAAAATGAGAAGAAATGAATGAACAGACATTCTTTAGGTTTTCAGGGGGAAAGTTTAGCTGATCAGAGTCTAGGCTGTAGAAGATTAGTCTTGGCTGGGAACTACTCTATAATGTTGAGACTCCCAAGATCACAGATAATAAAAAGCAGTTGTCCAAGAATCTCTTCTATACAAATACAACCAACCTTAAATGCTAAGAAATCATAAGAAAAAATTCAAAAAAAAAAAAATTACAAAGAAAAAATTCCAAAGATGGACTTGCAAATCATTGTCTAAAAAATAACCATATGACCTTTTAAATTTTTGAAAAATGCAAACTTCAGGTTGTTTAACCTTCTGGATTTCTATTTAGAAACCAATTTTCATGTGTTTCTTTGTGACTGAGAAACATTCAGGGGCAAAAAGGAAAACCAAGATCACAAATGAGTATTTGACATAACCAAATATTTCTTAAAGCAGTGTTCTACAACACAAAATAAAATTGCAGGAGCTGTCAGAAACCGCGGCTATTTTGTGCAGTTTCATTTCTAGGAAACTGATGAATTTCCAGAATTTTCATAGTATTTGACAGGTAGATGCATGATGGTGATGAACACCACTGAAGTTAATTAGTGCCAGAATTTCATTCTGCATGTCCTTGCATTACAGCTTGAGAAACCACTGCGCTGAGTACATTACAGTGCTATGGCTGGAGGCAGGAAACAACTTTAATTTATATCCCCTAGTTTACATCTCTTCAGTTAAAGGCTTTTGACTGTGCAATTTACAATGAGAACCTGATTCAGAAGTACAGAGAACAGCGTTTAAATTTGCATTATTTTTAATGAAGTGGGAGTAAAATGGTGGTTTTCCACTTTAGGGAAGCTTGAACTTCCATAATTGCATATGCTACACCAGTGTAGAGGAACAAACCATTCACTGCAGTAATCTACCAGTGGAAATGAGCCTGTTGTACCAGCACAACACTGGTGTAACGCAACATGATGTGGTTACAGTACAGCTTGACTTAATGTCTGAGATTGATAAATGTTTTCTGAAAAAGTGTATTATCTTAAAACATATATAAAAAAGGGTTCTACTTAAAGTGGTGAAGTAGAGTGCTAAGTTTGAATTTCAAGTTAGTTTATTTAGCCTAATCTTAAGAGGGATGCATCATCATCATTCCTGTTCGTTTCTTTCAATGTAGTCTTTGAGTCTGTCGATGAGGTGTTTTGCCTTTACTCTGATTTGCTCACAGTGCCAGTACTGGAAAAAGGCAAATGATCCAAACTGTGACAATGAGAGATACACACTGTACATGGAGTGGGCCCGTTTCTTGCGGTTCTACAAAGAACAGCCTTTGGACCTCATCAGGTAAAATACTGCCTGCGTTTTATTACAGTTACTTGGTTTTCATTGTAATACAAGAGTATTACAGTGTAGCTTGATTCTGCTGGGAAATTTTTACTACTCTTAAGGTCCGACAAGAATTGGATAATTAATTGGGCACTAGGTCTTTAAAGGGCATAACATGAGTTTTTACTAGCAACTGGAAAAATGCTTTATCTCAGATCAAACTTCTTTTAATCTAGCCAATGCTCCTGGGGTCAAGTATATTACAGGTAACCCAGCTGTAGAGGAACACATATGAAGCATACCTTGCATTTTGTAGTCAATATCTGCCATGATTTTTACAGATTGATTTGAAAATTTGAAATTTCAACCCAGATTTGAAAAAACAGTTCTAAAATCAGTTTTGAAGCTTGACTCTTAATTCAGTACTAAACCCAAATTTAAACTAACCTTACGCACGATAAACTAGCGTATGTGCACGACATAACAAAGATGTTACTTTATTCACAGATTACAGTTGCCCCCTTTATAACACAACCAGCTGTATTTCTGTGAACTACCCATCCACTCTAACCATAGGATCAGACCTGTTGTGCCCAGTTTCATTTGTATAACTACTTGGAAAATCAAAAAAGTAAATCTTCATTTACATTGTCTTGTGGGAAGAGGAAAGGGTGATTTTTAAAGCTCGAGCTTCTGCTAGGATGAAAAAAAGGGTCAAAAGAGGCCATATACGTCACTCATTCAACTTGCATAACTTCTTACAGCTAGCTTCAAATCTCGGTTTTCCAGTGTATATCAATGCCTTTACTCTTCCGTTAAATGAGAGTTTTGCCAAGTGTTTCATTTTGTTTCTGGCCAGTTTTCTCTATTGCAGTTTTAAATTTTGCTTTGTATTTCTATTAATTGAATATTTTTTTGTGTGTTCAGGAAGTACTACGGTGAAAAGATTGGAATCTATTTTGCCTGGCTAGGATTTTACACTGAGATGTTATTCCTTGCAGCAGTTGTTGGCTTAATCTGTTTTCTTTATGGCTTGTTTACAATGGATGAGAATATGAGCAGGTGAGTGTAATGTTGAAAATCTCCTGGGCTTATCATGGGAAAAGCTAAGCAATGTGAATATTTTGTTCTTGCAAAAAAACAAGTAACAATCTTTTAAAGCTTGTCAGAGCAGATAAATTTGCTCTTCGGCTATCTTTATTGACTGTTAATTAGTAAGACTCAATTTGTAGGTGAAAAGCAGTATTTTATTGCCATTTGGCAATAGCTTTTTATATTGCTGTACCTGCAATACATAAAATCCTGAGAGTACCACTGGCATCTCAAAATTCTTTGCTTCAAGTGTTTTTTGTTGCCTTAAGCTTTTCTATTTTAGTATCTTTTGCAGAGTAGTCCGTTGACCTTTTTGTGTAGGTCGTCATTTGTACTAACTACCAAAAGCATTAATACAGGAGAGATCAGCAGTGTTCTCCTGTCAAAGAGGAATCCAATATCTTGGAATCCAGAGTTTGCTTCTTTTTAAATAAACATTGTATTTGTTTCTTCAAGGATCCCAAGATTCAGGGATTTGTGGCTGTGTGGGTGGGGAGAAGAAAAGAGGGTTGACATTTCATTGCTCCCTGTTTTTTATACGAAAGCTGACGGAAAATTTTGAGTTTTAACCATAAAAGATGAATAACAGGTTAAAATTCTCCTCCATTCTATTGAATTATGTCATTTTGAGACTTACATTTTAGCTAGGTTCAGAATTCACCTGGAAATACTGTGATACATGTTCAGATTTCTCTGGATACTGAGGGACTATCACAGCATTGTAAACTTCGCCCACGGTAGTAGTTAAATTGAAATAGCAAATTTTACTGTAGATAGGAAAGCTGAATTAGTACCTCTGCTTTTAGAGACGGAGTTTTGAAGGCATTACTAACCTGATGAGAAATAAGAGGGTTTATATGTCACCTGAAAGCAGTGCATGTGCAGTACAGCTCTTAACAGACTTCTGATTCATTACCGGTAGAATCAGAGAGCCCGTACCAAGTGAATTCCTAGTTCTCCTCCGGGTAGCAGCTGGTACATTTCTTGGCTTGCCCTGACCAACTGCAGGTCCGCACCGGTGAACATGGCAAGACTTGGCATCTTCTCTGTGAAGCTGCAGATGTTGAGCTTTGACCAAATGAAGCTCTTAATTATTTTTTTTTTGTAAATAAATTTCATACAACAGCTCTTAAGATGCTATGAAAACAGATACTGTACGATATTTTCTCCTCAGCAAAGAAATCTGTGACCCTGCAATTGGAGGAGAGATCATTATGTGCCCTCTTTGTGACCGAGAGTGCGAGTACTGGAGGCTGAACACCACCTGTGAGTCCTCAGAGGTCTGTATCTGCTTCTCCAGCCACTTGACATTTTTGTTCAGGCCGAAAACCGGTTTGGTACTGACCTGTTCCTATCTATTCTGTTGCAGTATTCCCATTTGTTTGACAACGTGGCAACTCTCTTTTTTGCCATTTTCATGGGCATATGGGGTGAGTACATTTGATAAGTTTGATGTCAAGCAATGGGGAGATCTTGGCCAAACTGCTGAGGGACGCTGGGGGTGGGAAGAAGTAGAGTAATGGCTTCACGTTACTATCCTGCCTCAGACGCAAAAGTGATGAAAGAATAAAAATAATTTGAAGCTACAGGAGGGATTGGATTTAACCAAAACCAAGTAAAGCATCGGGCAGATATCTAGGATGTCATAAGCATTTCATTCTCTGTCTGCTAATGTTTGTTTGTTTCCTTAATAACTTAAGAAAGAGTGGTCCAACCTTAAACAGTCCTTGAGAGAATCCTCTCTCTCTGCTTAGCGCTGCAAGTTACCAGTGTCCCCAGGAGAGAGTAGAGCCCTTTCCTCTCCTTTCACTGGATGGGTGGTGGTTCAGCCCTACCACTTTATTAGCAGCACTTTTAGGATGAGAATTAGTTGGCTCCTACTCCAAGGCAGTTCATACATTATAGTACATTTGGATGATGCAGAAATAGGTGGATTTCCTGACTCTGTCTATAAGCACTTCATGCCAAGTGGTACTTGTTCAGACTTTAAATCGTATTGTTGTGAATACGTGTCTTTTTCTTAAGCTCTGTGAGGGTTTAGAGATTCAGGAGAGCGTAGTTATTGTTCCTTATTTCTTTAAATATCTCGTTTCCTGTTTTATACTGTTTGTATGAAATATCATAATTAAATCTTTGATTTGAATGTAGGTATTTCATTAACACACAAAGATCTCTGTGTGCTAATAGAAAATCTGTTCATGTATTTGTTGTCAAAGGATCTAGCCACTAACTCTTTTGTAGAGAATTCTCAAAAAAAAAAAAAAAAAAAAAAGATTATGATGTTGTATGGCTGTTTTCCTAAACTTTTCTTGGTCTTAAGCACTGGCATTTGACTAACATGGATTGGTCATTCAGGAAATACCAGGAAAAAATTTTAGAACTGCAGAAGATAAGCTTTCCTGTGTTTGTGTAAACCATAAAGCCTCTCCAGTTCAAATAAGAACAATCAGATTACTAAAGGTTTACGTTCTAAAGTAGTTTATAGAGGGTTTTTTAATGTTATATAGTATTACAAATTTTATGGTTGTTTATTTTATATATGAAATCTGTTCCCTCTAGCGTGTTAAAAAATTCTTAAGCCCCCCTCACTCTTGATCATATGAAAAGCATCAGACGTTCACTGTTGTTAAAATGATTGTGATATCAAATAATCTTCAAAAAGCAACAGAAATCTTTGAACGTACTGCTTGAAAACAGTTCTGCTTATTTGTAATAGTTCTTCATGTGTTACAGGATTTCACAGAAGCAATTAGTTGCGTTATTACATTCCTTTAATTATGCATTGCTATTTGCGTATGAAAAGTAGTTAAACTGTAATTGACCATGGTTGCAAGAACCATGGAAATACCCATATCCTGGCTTGGCATCTTCCTTGTCATCCACTTCTGGAATTCAGTTAGCTAATAAATTACTTAATCCATATTATGGTTTAAGCTGTGGACTTTAATAGGTAGTCAATAAAAATAGATGAGTTGTGAGGGTAAATAATAGACTGCAAATTAGGAGCCGGCACAGAAACAAGTTTAACTTCATTCACTAACTTGTTCACTTCTCCCTTAACTGTATTTTAACATTTCCAAATTGCAGTTACGCTCTTCTTGGAGTTTTGGAAGAGACGGCAAGCTAGACTGAAATACGAGTGGGATTTGGTTGATTTTGAAGAGGAACAGCAACAACTCCAGCTGAGGCCTGAATACGAAGCAAAATGTACCCAAAAGAAGAAGAATCCTGTAACTCAGGTAATGACCTGCTGGGTGGACACGCCTGCAAATCCAGTTGTGTGCTGAAAGATAATTTGATAACTCCTGAGTTCTGCCTCAGGAGCAAGTCTTTATCACGTGGCTAGGTAAGGATTTGTGACGCACACAAAATTGTGCCACGTTTATATTGGAGCAGCGCAGGCCCTTGGCTATTACATCTCCCCAGAGCAGTGTTTATGGTAGCAGTGAGTGTGGCTGAAATATGTAGAGTGTGATGCCAACCACAGCCTCGCTGCACACAACAGACTGCACCGAAGAGCAAAGCACAATTTGGTAGCGCATTGTTTTCTCGTGGAAGGCGTCCAGTTGGTGAGGGCTGAAGTGTGCGCTTTTTGATTGACTGGTATCAGAGAGAAACACTTGAACTGCCGAAAGCAGCGTAGCTGTGTTAGCAGCAATAAATCCAGGGGTCTGTTTACCCTGATGCGGGGCCACTGCGGCGTGACCGTCCTGCTTCCCAGTCTGAGGGGAACAGTAACTGAAGGCTGTCAGCACAACAGCCTCTTCCACAGGACAGTTGTCCCCCATCTCTTGGAGCGTGGCTCTCTTCCTGCAGATGTCTGCTCTTATCTAGCCTTTTCACACAGAATAAATGAGAACATGGCAGGGTTTGCCTCTGGAGTGTGTGCCTAACTTTAGTTATCCTCTGTTGATTTTAATTTCTACTGGAAATTGATATATTAAATAGGGAATACAAAGACAAAATTTATAGCTTTCCCTTGGCTAACACCATCTTTACAGTGTCCTTCAGGTGTCAGGGTAGCAGTCTCTGAAATCTTATCCTTAAAAGCACCCTTTCTCATCCCTACACAACATCTGAAGAAGCTGTTGTCTTGATCTAAAGATACATAAGCAGGACTAGCTGTGGTTTTGCTTCTGACAGACAACCACTTTGTTTGGGGAGTGCTAGAGAGATGAAGGTTGCTGAAGCCCTTTGTCTGAAATCTAATTGAGGTGCAATTAACCACACTACTTAAGTCTGCTAAATGTTCTATGTAAATACCTACTGGAAGGTAATCATCTTCATTTAAATTTAATTTAGGTAGGAGTTATTTGAGAAATTTAGGGATCCGATGGTTGCATTCCAATACATCTACCACCTCAATTTCACATATTTTTAAATCATCCTTCATCTTCCTAGAATTGTATATGAATAACTTATTTTCACTAGTCATAATTCTACTAAGATAACATAGTCTCCAGAAAAGTAATAGAAGCTTAGCGAGAACGTGGAAAGCGTCATTGTTATACAGAGTGGCCCTGTCTTTCAGGGCTTGTCTCCTTAATTGTTAGGAAATGTAGACACTAATCTTATTTCTCATGAGAGACAGTGTTTCTGTCTCTCCCTCCCTTCTGCCCATGCAGCATTAATGCTGTTCTTCTCATACCTGCAGCTTGTACGCTGTACAAGTTACAGAGGTCTTTGATAACGATGCACTAGGATTTTGAGTGTAGCTCTGCTGAGGTATTGATTTCTGCATGCCCAGGAAAACAGATTCAGGTAAATCAATTTTTGATTAGCTAATTCAGCTAATTGAAAACAGATGCCTGCCTGTTGCATGGGTTTTGCTAGTTTGCGTCCCTGTGTGTGCTCAACCTCAAAACCTCCACTTTCTTACATGGCTGCACAGTGACTGAAACCAGCTGGACCACGATGGTTCTGCTGCAGTTGAAGGAAACAGCAGGGGAGATCCCACAGATTGCTCATGGCCCTTGTGTCTCCTGAAGGAACGGGCTGCAGCAGAGAATCACGGATTCACAGAATCAGTCACGGGGAGTGGAAGGGACCCCTGGAGATCATCTAGTCCAACCCCCCTTCCAGAGTAGGTTCACCAAGACCGGGTTGCACAGGATGGTGTCCAGTCAGGTTTGGAATGTCTCCAGAGTCGGAGAATCCACCACCTCTCTGGGCAGCCTCTTCCAGTGCTCTGCCACCCTCAAAGGAAAGAAGTTCCTCCTCATGTTCAGATGGAATTTCCTATGTTCAAGTTTGTGCCCGTTACCTCTTGTCCCATCACTGGGCACCACTGAAAAAAGACTGGCCCCCTCCTCCCGGCACCCTCCCTTTAAGTATTTACAAACATTGATAAGATCCCCCCTCAGTCTGCTCTTCTACAGACTCGAGAGAACCAACTCCCTCAAGCCTTTCCTCATAAGAAAGATGTTTCAGTCCCCTAATCATCTTCAAGGCCTACGTAGAGGGTCATCGCGTGAGAAGAGGGAGGTAAGGGGCTGACTCGTGGGCAGCGGTTATGGGCAGCATGGACCAAAACCCATAGTCTGGCGAGGTGAATCAGCCGCGGCAGATGACACCCAAGGCATGGGTGACGTGCATTTGTGTAACTGTCCTGAGGGAGAAGATCGTTCTCTCTCTAAATTCATGCAGATCTCTTAGGCAAGATGGTTTATTTGGACTTTATTTTGGAAAGATAAATTGGACCATAATATATTTTTCTTATCTCAGAGTGCACTGTTCTGTGCTTTCTAAGTATGCAGTAACAATTACCATAAAAATTCAATGGGTGTACAATCCTTTATTTTACGACACATCAATATATTACGTTGGTGGATTTTCAGAAGCTTTTGTGCGGCAGGGTTTAGCAGTGATCCTTATCAATACTCTGTTATAGCAAACCGTACGAATTAGCCACACTGCAATTTCCTTTCATTAGATAATGTGCAATATTGAACACGTGAAAGGACAATGATTTCAAATAAGTTAATTCTGCAGACTGACAAGTTAACATGCATACAGGTCACTGAGTTTCTTGTGTCCCAAGGTTGGCTTTGCTTCACTCAGAAAATTATTTCCTCATTATTCCTGGCCACGATTCAAAGTTCTAGGTGCACTGAAACAGAAATTGCCCATCCTGAGGCCTTAATTAACACCTCATTTGGTCACGATGCTAAACTATTTAGCTAGATCATAGCTAAAATCTGGTTTTGCTGATTACAGCAGAATCTTAATTTGCATAAATAATGGAGCATTCCATTCAAACTTAGGCTCTGTCATTGCACAGTATTGCCTACATTTTGTTCTAAAGTAGAAAACCTGTTGAATAGCCTAGAATGTGTGAAATGTTTGGTGTTAGTATAGAATATACATATTATTTATTAATACATAATAGGTATAAAATGTTATGAGCCTACGTAAAGCTACCTGATATCTGTGCGTGTATCTTGTCTTCAGCTGTTTTTTTTTATAGTCCTGTTAATAGAGCCTTTAACTGTTATCATCATCAAACAACTTGTTGTGACTCAAGACTACAGTACTGATAAATGTGTTTAGTAAGTACACTTGGGCAGATAGAGGCAGTATATCTCTCCTGAGAGAACAGCGCGTTACACTTCAAACAAAATCCCATTGGTATGAGCACGCTGATTGACTGAAGAATGTCACCACCAAGAAGCAAAGCTTGTAAAATAACTGCTACTGCTTGGTTGTCTCTGAGGCCGATGCGCAGCTCAGTTGTGGCCGTTGCATTTGGCATAATTATACACAGCGTTATGCCAGTGTATTGGGCACGTTCTGGGCTTTTGTGCAACAGAAAATGAACTCCTTTCAACAACATTTTACAGATTCAATATCTCCTGTTGTTAAAACAAGCATTTCCTGGTTCAATATACTTATTGATAATATACTTGATATTGCGCTCACCTGCCGTCATCGGCACCCCTTTGTCTGAGAGGAACATAAGCATACTACAACGCCTTGTCCCAAGATTTATCAAATTTGGATTACTTTCAACTAAATCTTCTTCCACTGGCATTAGTTCATAAATGATCCTTTCTTAATACGTGTAATCTGATATTTTAGGAATTAGAATTGGTGGCGAAAAAGAGAACTTTACACGAACATGGAAAATTGTTCATGTGCTATATGGGGATACTCGCTTGGGTAAGACCTCGCCACCTGATGCTGCAGCAGAGATTGGCAACTAACAAATGCAGCCATTTCTTCAATTAAAGAAATAAATTGAAGGAGTGGAGGAAAGCACTCTCTGGCTGTGTGGAAAAACATGGTACATCCAAGTAAATGACCATTTTAAGAAATCTCAACATAAAGAATCTCTTAAAATTCGGTCCCGTTCTGGACTCAGGGCTGTATGACAACTGACCTAGCATTACAGTAAGAGTTCTGTCCTGTTCAGCTAATGAAAGAAGTGGTCTTTTTCCTTCAGCTACTGATCGGTTTTTGCAAAGGTTTAACCGTTCTTTCCAATTACTGTCTTTACTTTTAGCATTGTTATGGCCAATTCCGTCCTGATCTTCTCCCCCCAAGCTTCCCCAGCATATTCAGAATCATGTCTTATCTGCCCTTTTAGAGAGGGGGGATCTGAATGGTTTTCCTCGGATGTGGGCACTTTCACACAGCTGATGAGAGCTCTGTGTGCTGCTTGATGTTGGAATAAGATCATGGATTTGTGAACTGTGCTATGCTTGCTTGACTGTTTCAGGAGATGGAGCCTTATTTACCTATAACTAGCCAGGCTGTGCGGTTCTGCATCTCAGGAGCTACAGTGTTGTTCTGGGTGAGAATCTTTCGGAATCCTCATTTTAACATATACCAGAGTTGCTGATCATCACTAATCATGACATTAACACAGTCTGGGTTTAGTTATGACATTAACGCATGCTTTTATTATTGTCCTGCTGATTTCCTGCTGTCATGCAATATGCACTTCAGACTAAAAAAAAAAAGTCCTTGGAAATCTGTCATTAATTACTAAAATGTCCAATCAAATTACTATAGGGATAACTTTTTCTTTGGCTTTTAACAGACCATACTGAAAAAAATTGTATTAAAGGAAAAAAAAACCCAACACCAAAACCTATTCATTACAATGAAATATCTGCATATTTATCTGTAGAAATATCTGCAGAGTGGATTTCAGGGTGGACAATATAATCTAACTCCTCCCTTCCATCTCCATTTCTGAGTCGTATCCTTCTGCACTATTTATTTTTTGAATATTGGCATTGGTTTGTCTGCTTTTCTTGTGTTAACAAAATAATGTGCGTAGGTTGAATGTGTCCAATATAACAAAGTGTTTTGCCTGTGTACTTTGCATTTCAGTGCTGCTGAACGCATAGCCATAAAGAGCAAAATTTAAAAAGTGTAATGCATGATGATTTCCATCTTATTTCAAACGTTGCATGCGTATAGCTGTATCGAGCTATAAGTATATTTGACAACTCTGCCCTTCCCTTAGGTGTCTCTGATAATCGCTAGCATGATAGCTGTGATTGTGTACCGCCTTGCCGTATACGCTGCCTTTGCCAGCCTGATGGAGAACACACAAACTTTACAGCCCATCAGTGGATTACTGACCCCCCAGCTAGCAACTTCAGTCACAGCCTCCTGCCTGAATTTTGTCATCATCATGATACTGAATTTCTTATATGAGAGGATAGCCATCTGGATTACTGACATGGGTAAGCGGTGTGCTTGAAGACAAAACTTTCAAGGAATCGCTAAAGGTAGAATCCATCTAGAACTACTCCATGGAGTTGTTCTCTCCTTGGGCGCAGCGGGAGCACTAAGACGTTAGCATATCAGTTAGACTCAGTTGTATCCATGGCCATACTGAACGTTTTCCCTGCATTTGAATAGTTATCATATGCTGGTTTGTCTTAGCATAATGTTTGCTTATATTAAAATTAAAACTCGTCTATATTAAAACAGAGACAATTGTAGTTCTGAACATAATTATAAGTTATCATGTGCTATATTAAGAGTCACCAAAGCAAGATCAAACTGTCTTGATTTAGCAGTATTTCAATTAGAAATCCTGAAGAATGTATTTTTTAAAATAGATCACAGCTTTTACAACCATCCTTACAAGAAAAAAGACTAAACAACCATGTCTCTGACTTTGGTGTGTAAAGATAGGAGGCTGGGGGATGGGATAGGACACTAGATTTTCCAGGGTTCTTTTCTTGGCATTGTTTCCCTTAGCTATGGATTTAGAGATTTGGAGTTAATACAGCTTGAAGGCAAAGACTGAGCAGGTTGAGAAGTTGGGCCCAAGGTGTGTTACTGTGGCCGTAGCCACCGGCAGCGTTCCCTGCAGTAGGCTCACTCCAGGGCTGGAGGAGCCAGCAGGCAGGCCCGGAAAGATCTATTTCAT
The DNA here is from genome assembly GCA_013398295.1 of Chionis minor. Taxonomy (NCBI): domain Eukaryota; kingdom Metazoa; phylum Chordata; class Aves; order Charadriiformes; family Chionidae; genus Chionis; species Chionis minor. Next base: position 69,831 of record VZSF01006312.1, read on the forward strand.
GTTTGACTGTTGCTTGCTTGCTGGAAATATCCTTACATAGAAACCTCTTACACATTTTCTTTTGTTTGCCCTTAATGATTTAGATGTACAAATCTCTGCAGGTGCTTTATAGAAAGAAATAATTGCAGAATATTCAGCTGGAGAGGGGAGAGCTGAAAGTATTATGTATTTGTAGTTTGTACAGCTGTCATAAACACAGTTGGGTGATCTTTCTTTATGAGGTCTTACAAATGAGATCAAGAATTGAAACGTGTTTGTCGCAGAAGCTTAATGGGATGTTGCATTGGATTTATTTTGATTTATTGTGGACGATCTCTTTTCTCAGAGATCTGTATTGTTTCTCTCACCTGGCCAAATTAGACCAAAGAAAGATGGAACAGTCATAAGTAATAAGTAAAATTGCCTCTACAAGAAAAAAAACCAACAACAAAAAACCACAAAACAAACAAAAATACCCCACAACCTCTCCCCCAAAAAACACCCAAAACCAAAACAGAAGTTCATCATTTTTTCATAGGATCATAGAATGGTTTAGGCTGGAAGGGACCTTAAAGATCATGTAGTTCCAACCCCCTGCCATGGGCAGGGACACCTCTCACTGGACCAGGTTGCTCCAAGCCCCGTCAAACCTGGCCTTGAACCTCCAGGGATGGGGCAGCCACAGCTTCTGTGGCCAACCTGGGCCAGGGGCTCACCACCCTCATGGTGAAAAATTTCTTCCTGAGATCTAATGTAAATCTCCCCTCTTCCAGTTTGAAGCCATCACCCCTCGTCCTGTCACTACACTCCCTGGTAAAGAGTCCCTCTCCAGCTTTCTTGTAGATGCCCTTCAGATACTGGAAGGGGCTCTAAGGTCTCCCCAGAGCCTTCTCTTCCCCAGGCTGAACAGCCCCAACTCTCTCAGCCTGACTTCATAGGAGAGGTGCTCTAACCCTCTGATCATCTTAATGTTTCTTTCTTGAAGGCCGTGAATTATAAGCATGAAGGCTTAGCAATGTTATTTTGCTGCTTGCAAGTGTGGAGGATTAATTTCTTAATTGTCAGCACTACCTGTGGTTCTCAGTTCCAGAGGGAAAATAAATCCGTTTACTTTTGTGGGGCTGCTGCCCTCCTCTGGCGGCCGTGGCAGCTCCGCTTACCCCAGGCTTAGAGACACGCTCGGGTCCAGGGTATGAAATACATTGGCTGAGGCTGTCAGGAGTGTCCGTTCTAACTCTTGTCACTCTTGAATTCCTTAAAAAGGTTAGGCCAGATTTTGTTTTCAGACACGCAGGTATAATCTACTACCTCTGGTGCTCTGAATATTGTGTGTCTGACGAAAACATTTGACCAGCTCTTTGGCAATAAAAATACTTCAATGAGCTGCAACCTAGGCAGGCTACCTCACCTGAGTCCTGCCTCCTCGTTAGTACGCTGATGGCCAGGTGCCACTAAATACTTCCTGTCACGCAAACTTATGCCGAGCTTGGAAACATTAGGTTACTCATTAGGTGAGTTTAGCATGTCTGCCAGGTCCTGAGCAATTCAGAGGGACTTGAATGATTGTGGTGTATTTTCTTCCCCTTTCTCCCAGCTTGAATTGGTTATTTGTTATCATTTAACAGCACAATGTACCAATAATGTGCTTAGGGCTTCCTTTAAAAATGTAAACATGGCAGAGAATGTGATTATGAAGGCAGCAAAATCTTAAGTAAAAGCTTGGTGATGTTCAGTACCACCGAGATGTCTGTATCCTTCCCTCTTCTTCCCCTTACTTTAAGTCTCATCTTTCAGAGGCACAGGGGGCCCATCCAGTTTCTGCTGCTTTCGGTACACGTTACGTGCATAGAGCATATTGAAACAACCAATACTGCAACATACTTCTCTACCACAAAGAAGAAAAAATTCTTTATCCTGTGCATTGCTAACACTGACATAGTCATGGTCTAGGGGACCCTGTTAGTCAATGTTTAAGATTCATCTTGGATCTCCTAAAAATAGTATAAGTTTGGGGGATGGGCAAGTGCTAGTGGACAGTACAAAGAAGGGGAAATTGAAGCTTATAAATGTTTTAAGAATGAATTTCACTTGCCTGCCTGCTCAGAACATTGCATTGTAAATTAAGGGTAGGGTGTCTGAGAGCCAGAGCTCCATCTGCTGAACTGTTTGTAGGTAGGTTTTTTTCTTTTTTTTTTTCCCCCCTTTGGGATATAACAGCACAGTGGGTGATGAGTTTATGAATCTGTATCCTTTTAAAGGTAATAAAGGAAAATAAAATGACTGTTTTCTGGTTTCACAGAGATTCCCAGAACTCATATGGAGTATGAGAACAGGCTCACTATGAAAATGTTTCTGTTCCAGTTTGTCAACTACTATTCATCCTGCTTTTACGTGGCCTTCTTCAAAGGGAAGTTTGTTGGTTACCCAGGTGCCTACACATACATGTTTAATCGCTGGCGAAATGAAGAGGTAGGACTTTCTTGATTAAGGTGGATTGAATAATAATAAACCAGTTTAAACTCTTTACCCCCCTCCGACCTGTGTAGTCATACATTGCCAGTTGCAGGTTTGGTCTGGAATGAGCTGGACCTCAGCTGGCCATTCTGAGGCTTATGAAGGGGCTTCCAAGGACTCTTCCTGCTGTTGCTAGTCAGGGAAACATGAGCAGTGAAAATCTGTGGCTCTCAGTCACAAGGATGAAAAATTAAACGGCATTTCTTGACTCCAGTTCTCCTGAAATACCCGTGGATCTCACCATAGGTCTTAAAAGTGATCCTCTAGGTTGAAGAAAGCTAGGATAAATGGAAATGGTCTCTGGCTTTTGGGTATCTTCATAAGCTTTTTGAGGCACTACATTTGCAGAGAAACCATTTGGTAAGAGGCACTTCTATAAGCTTTTTCTTTTTTTCCCTCATTTCATTGCCAAGTATGATGTTTGTACAGAGATGAAATACAGTATTTAATGTGAGGCATTGCTTGGGAGTCAACAGTGCAGGAAAAACTTCCTGCAGAACACAATGAAGTCATGCATAGAATGTCTCCTAATACTGGTCTGGCTGCTAAGTTCTTAAGAAGGCCTCAATAAAGAGTTGAAACTTTAAAACTAGTGTTCTCAGCAAACAACAGAGATCAGATAGTGGCAGGTATTTAAATCTCTGTCATGTCAGGAATATGTATAGAAAATGCAGGTGCTTGCTAGGCTGGTGTTGAGGGCTAACCGAGCGCCAAAAAGTCACCTTGCTGGGGCTGTGGGGTGTCTTTGTGTGTCCTGTCTTTGTGTGTCTGCACAGTGGTCTGACGCATCTTGGAGTTACTGTGTCTTCAAATGGGTTTTCTGTTTTGGTGTGTGTTTTATCAAGCACATGGAGCACTGAAAGCCCTTCTGTAACAGCTTTCCTGAGAGGGTGTCTTAGCTGGCAGTCCAGGTGAAAATTAAGTATTGTCCCAACAAGTTTTAAGAACTCCTTTCTTTCATGAATACGGTAGTAGAATATAGTTTATCCGTGTAATGTCCATTATTCTCGTCCATTAACCCCCGATCTGTCTCTGCCAGTGCGATCCTGCGGGCTGTTTGATAGAACTGACGACCCAGCTCACCATAGTCATGGCTGGCAAACAGATCTGGGGAAACATCCAGGAGGCCATTGTACCGTAAGTTATCGCTTACACTGAGATGCCTGTGTTACAGACACAAGAAATTCTTGGAAGGAATGATAACAAGTATTGCCATATGAAGCTAAGAAAAATTCTCAAAATTAAGTACAAATTCTGACAAGCAGACTCATTCCATAGAGGCTTTTGGCCTCTTTTTGTGATAGCCGTGCTTGTTAAAGCATGTTGCAACAAGGCGCTTGCTTAGAGAAAGGGATACTTGATTTACTTGATTTTCTTCTCTCATCGTTAACTTTATTTCTGCATATACAGCTGGATTTGTAACTGGTGGGGTCGCCGGAAAGCCAGAAATAATCCAGAAAATTTATACAGTCGCTGGGAGCAAGACCATGATCTGCAGACATTTGGAGCCTTAGGGCTGTTCTATGAATATCTAGAAATGGGTAAGTTTAAAAATACACATTTGGAATTGAGGACAAGGCACCTTGTACTGACACTTTCAAAAAAAGCAGCTTCTCAATTAATTGTTATGGGTTGATGCCACCACTTTCATCTGGTAAACAGTAGATGATTAACTGCTGGAAATCATTAAATAGGTCAGCCCAATTAAAAAAAAAAAGAGCAAAAGCTGCCTTTGCATCTTAGACTGCAGGGAATTTCGTTGCAAAGACTGTTTGTTTCCTTCGTTTGAATGGGGAACATTATTCTCGGTGCAGCCAGCTGTCTCGGTGTCTGTTCTGTTCTCGTTCCCAAGCACATCCTGAGCTGATGTCAGTGGAAACTGCATGTATGGGATGAGTGCCAAACATGCTGTAAGGATGGGTACTGCAGATAGGAGATCCACGAACTGGATCAGGGAGAATCCATTTAGTTACAGGTTTGCATCAATTAGTGCTTTGATACAGTCCAGTAGACCAGCAGAGGGAGCATGGGTAACAGAACGGGATTTTTCAAAGGTAATGTGAATGCGTTAGCATATGAAAGTACGTCACAAAACCTGAGAAACTAAACCCAGAAATTGAAGCCAAACTAAATCTAAAATAAAATTAGTATTTGTCTGTTAGAAGGACAGAATTTGTTGAAAAGTGGCCCCTTGTATTGTTGTATTTGTACAGAAATAATTATTGCCTACAGCTTTGCAACTGTATTATTGCCACTTCAAACACTTCATGGTATTTCATACAGGGCTGTGACCTTTCGCAACTCACACGCTAAGAGCCATCAGCGTTGTCAGCCGTGGCTGTTCATAGGTGGCCTTGCTCTTCCTGAATCAGAACTGAACCAGTAAGCTCCAGCATTGTACTGGGGCTGCCAGCCTCGTAGGAATTTTCTTGCTGCTCTAAGATAAAGAACTGATCACTGAAATCATGGAAGAGCTGATGACTGATGTACGGGAATTTATTTTTATCCACTACCTAAACCAGACAAGATGTTCTGTTTCCTGTCTTTAAAATATAGTGGCAGTACTGGCTCTGTACTAAGGACTGTCACATTCTGTACCAAGAGACATTTCTATTTGGGAATGACTAAAGGGATCATTTGTGTGTTTTATTTGCGATTCTTAAACTAAATGGAACTATGACGTACAGAATTGGTATTAATATTTTGACTAAACCAATAACAATAGGTGGAGGTGATGTTGTGATAAAAATAAAAGTATTTCCTCTTTTTCATTTAGGAGAACAGGCTTATCCTGTACAAACTGCAGGAGAGGAAAACTCTTTTTTGTTGTTCTCTTGTAATTCAGAAATTTTGGTGTATGAGTACATTCTCATTGCCCTACAGTTACGTTCTATTCATGAGAGAAGTGTGGCACCATGAAAGAATTAGTGTCCAGCACTGCTGGCAGCAGCATCCGACAGGACCTGAACGCCCCTTTCCCTTGGGTGCTGCTGAGTGGCAGCCCTAAGAGACTAGAGAAGTCTCGGGGCTGGGGCGGGTTGTCCCTTAGCTCAGGCCAGGGCTGGAGATGACTTCTTGTGCAGCCTGGCAGGAGTTTGCCATTTGTCTGTGCGTGGCAACTTGCATGTTTCGTTGGCTCATTGTCACCCTGGAAGGGTGCTTTTGTAGGGACAGATTTTGGCACTTTTCTTTTCTCCCTTGCAGTCATTCAGTTTGGATTCATCACTCTCTTCGTGGCATCCTTTCCCCTGGCTCCCCTTCTTGCCCTGATGAATAATATCCTAGAGATTCGAGTAGACTCCTGGAAATTAACCACACAGTACAGGAGACCCGTGGCTGCAAAAGCACATAGCATAGGAGTTTGGCAAGAAATCCTGAACGGAATGGCCATCTTGTCTGTTGTCACTAACGTAAGTACTTTAACTGTGCTACATCAACTTCGTTTCTTCCATATACTCAGAATTCGCGGGTTTAAAAATCAGCTGACGCTTTTTCTTCTTCATCAACAGTATTCACTTTATCACGTTACCTTCAAGAGACATAGTCAAACCATTTGAGTGGTTCGGTTTGTCCTTATGTTGACGACATGCAGCTCCCGATCCACATTTCATTGGAACATCATCTTTCATGCACTTCTCTCTGTTTTCCAGCATTTTGCAATGACATAAGTCAGTTTGAAGCTTAGTCTGACGAAGCACACTGATTGCCCAGAGGGGCCCATAGGGGACAGGAGAGATGGATTAACTCTGATGGCCAGACGGCATTTCTGTCTTGTCACTATGAGGCCTATTCTGTGGGAATTCTGCTCGTCAAACTGCTTCTGGATGCCCGTATGGGGGCAGTGGCTCAGAGTACTTTTTAGAAACTGGAAACTAAATGCCATGCCAGTATTTCATCTTAAGCACAAAGTAAAGCAGACTGCTGAGCAAAAGGGTTGCCTCTTTTTAATGTAGAATAGTAAACAGTATCAGATCTGCAAGTGTCTTAGGCAACAAACCCACTTGTCAGTATTGCTTAATTAGCAAGGTACCTCAACATCTTAAGTATCTCAAGTTTCTTGGCAAATTGGGCTGGTAGCCATTGTTTCCTTTTTAAATACAGCTGGAGAAAATGGCTCCCCTTCTTTCATAAAGGGCTCACACACTGGATTCGAGTTCATCCTTTCCCACCAGAATTCAAAACCACATCTCCCCTTTCAGTAAGGGCTGCTGTTATTGTAGGTAGAAGACAGTTCGGTGTGAGGGGATGTTTGGGATTTGTGAGGACTCTTCACATATTTTGCTCACTGAGTGCTGGTCTTCGCAGCAGAGGCTGCAGTCAGCATCTTTCCCGAGGCAAAGTGCCCTAATCATGCTCACCCTTGCTTAAAAGATCCTGGGTTATGCCACAGAGTCACAGTACCAAAGCCCCTTTAGGCATCTGCTGACACCTTTCGTGTGCCACTTCCTTAATTTCTTCTTCCAATTTCTTTTTCAGGCTTTTATTGTTGCGTTCACATCCGACATGATTCCTCGTTTAGTTTACTACTATGCTTATTCTGAAGATGAAGACTCACCTATGTCTGGATACATAAACAATAGTTTGTCAGTATTTCAAATCTCAGATTTTCCTGAGAGAAACAAGCCCAAACTGAATCCAGAAAACTTTGTCATATGCAGGTTGGTGTTGGTGTAATAATAAATATTTTATCACTCTGTTTAGAATACAGCACAAAAACTCAATGCAAATCTAAGTAGAAACTACATGATGACGTTGTCACCATTCTGAAGTGGTAATATTTAAGCTATTAATAAGGCAGTGCTTGAGATGGTAAGAGACCATGACAGTAACGAAAAAAATCACCTTTTCATTCTTTGTGTCTCATTGCTAATGAGGTTTTTTTTGTTTGTTTTTTTTTTTTACTTAAGCTATTGATTTTTGAGTGACAGAGGAGATTTACATCCCTAAGGTTGTAAACAAACTTAGCCTGTATTTTCACAGGTTTTTAGGCTGCAATGCCTAAGTGGACAAGGAAGTATCATTAAGGGAATGTTTAGATTACAAAGCTGAAAATGAGCTACGTTATTTAAAGTCAATCATGAATGTGCTAGATACCACCAAGCATCTGGGCCATCCTGCTTTCATTTAAAAAAATAGTCCTTTCTTGCCAGAAGTAGCATTGGAGGTTCTAGAAGAATCGAGAAAGAACTTTGGAGAAGTACATGGTAAAAGAAAAGTATTGATTTGATGAAAAAAAATCCAAAAAGAAATGAACCAAACAAAAAAAACCCCAACACTAAGAAGCAGTTACATTTGTATGTTTTAGCTTTAAAGCCCCAGGAGTCTTTATCCTACTTACACATATGAGTGTAGAACACCTACTCAAGACTGGCCTTCCATTAAACCCTGCGTCTGCCCAGTCCATAATCTGTCAGTGTCTGTCACATTTATTTATACTTGTCCTTTACTGTGTGATACATTCCATCACGCTGTCCTGTATTAGTTGATCATTGCCTGAAGAAAAAAGTAACCTATGTACCAAATTTCACTTCTCACACATCCTCAGCTCTGCTCTCTTGCTGTGAATGTGAGGGCGTTTAAGCAAAGGTAAGATAGAAACAAATGGAGAGGCAACCTTTTCTGCAAAAGGAAACGGACCATTTAAAACAAGATGAAAAGGTTCCTTAAGCGACAGCTGTATTTGCCTGTAAGTGTCACTGAGCTTGTAGTCTGTCTCAGACGGAATGCGACATCTCACCTTTGCATGTCTTTCTATCCAACAGGTACAGAGACTATCGATATCCTCCAGACCATGAGAGGAGATATTTACACACTATGCAGTTCTGGCACATTCTTGCTGCAAAACTGGCCTTTATAATTATTATGGAGGTATGTTCCCTACAAAATTTCCTCCCCAAATTGGTACCTTATAGATTCTCTAGGGAGTTACTAATGTTACAGAAAATAGAATTTCTGAGAGTATAAAATAGTTTCTTCCCAAAGTAATACCAAATACTCATGTCCTAAATGATTACCCTAACTAGGTCTTTTAACTTCAGGGAGTTAACCTCAGAGTAAGAACAGTGAAAACAGCTGAGGAGACTGCTAAATTTGATCGAAATAAAACAGCAGAATAAAAAAGGTCTTTACGCAGACGGAAGAGACATGAACCACCAGGACTAGCACTTTTACCCCTCCTGGTTTCATTAATGAACTGTATGTGAGATGACTGTATTCAAAATCCAGAAAGCATTTTGCAGTGATGTAGATTGGCTAAAAATAGCTAAATCAATAATTTGGATAACTGGCACTTCAGTATTAAGCCACTGTCTGGCAAGTTCTGAAGGGCAAAGGGAGCCGTTGAAGTGCTCCTCTCACCACCTGTCCTGCTGCATCTTACCAGTTCTCAAGAGCTGAGCGTTACCAGCAGGGCCATGGGGATTTCCTCAGAAGCCACACAGAGGTATTGGGAAGGGATTCAGAACCTGACACTTGCCTCTCGGGTTTGCTAAGCTGTAAATGGTTTGGAATTAAATTTTCTGCATAAAAGGAAATGTTTTAATCTTTGTGCACACCTCAGATACGCATTAGTTTGTTATGTATTGTTCCAGGACAGCCAAATGAAATGTATTCTGTTTGTGAACAAAAAGTGGTCTATCTGGTGCAACACCTGTCCTGGTTTGAGGTGTAGGTGTTTCATTTGCTAATGAGCTAATACATTTCTCCTGGCTTCTTTTTTTTTTTTTTTCCTTCAGCATGTTGTATTCATCGTCAAATTCTTTGTAGCCTGGATGATTCCTGATGTCCCTGCAGACGTGAAAGCCAAAATAAAACGTGAAAAGTACTTAACGCAGAAAATCCTACATGAGTATGAACTTGAAAAACTGAAGGAGAGACTGTGTCAAGGTGATAAACTAGCCACGGAAAAGGAGTTCATTGCCACAGAAGGGAGAATGGAGTTATCCAGAGCAATGTAGTTGAAAAAACAACTGTTTGGGATTTCGCTCATGTTAGCTTTTTTATCTGTGGTTTGCTCAGTGTGCATCATCTTGAAAGCTATAGGACAGTTTCAACCCTTTGCTTTCAGTCCAAAGATTTTAGACTTTTCTTTAAAAGTCTTACTGAGCATTCTAGGGTTGGTAAATCTACTTAACTGTATGACTTCAGCACTGTTTTCTATTTACCCTTCACTTTGAATAAGTGTAATCTTGTAATCCTAGAATTTGGATTCCCAATATAGGGAATGTTACCCTCAAAGGGCTCACGGGATATGCTACGGTCATTACCACAAAGCCCTCCCCCATTGCTAAATGCAAAGTTCTAGGCTGTATCCCGGCTGACTGAAAAGGATATCATAGAGAACTCCTGCTGTGGAAAGTGCTGAGAATTGTTATTTCTATGCCATGATCATTTAAATAGCAGAACCCTCCTGATACAAGGGTTAGGGTTTGGGGCTTTTTTCCTATCCGCTATGTCTTATGAAACATTTGTTTGCAGCTTTGAACTTCTATACGCTTTTTAGAAGGAATTGATTTTTAAAGCTATATTGGCTTAATTCCACTTGGAATTATTCATAGGCACAGAATTCAGTTAATGCATACTTATGAAGGAAAAAAATCCCCATGTTTTATTTTCATAAAGATATCATCTGCCAGAGGGTTTGCTCTTTAAATGCAAATATTGAGGAATCATCTAATTACAGTGCTTTTTTTTTGAAAAGTTGTATACGATTTGGAGAAGGACAGCTAATTTATGTCCCAATCTCCAAAACTGCCATTGGAAGATCATGCTTGACATTAGTTTTGGCCAAAGCTGCTCCTTTGTTTGGATTCTTTGCTTGGATTCTCTGTGAATGCCAACAAAGGGCTAACGCTGCGTGTCCGCCCTCACCGCATGCTATGGCCTACGACTGCACAGTGCAGCGCGCTGGGAGCTGCACCGCCACGCTAATTGGTCTAGCTGGATGGCTGGTACATGGATTTGTGTTCAAAAGATTTTTAAGCATGCCAAATACTCTATGTTTACATTGGTGTTGTCCTTATATAGGAGTCTGGGGGGAGGGGGGTTGTTTTTTTTTCTTTTTAATCTTTTAGAGGGATTTTTTTTTCTGTTTTGTCATGGGGCTTTTCTACAAAGTTATCAAGTTTATAAATATATAATAACTACTTGTGCAAAGTAGCTACCAGATGTTTATGAATGTGCCCTCATTTTATAATTTGAAGCAGTGAGGCATTTGTATGATTTTGCTGTATATTTAAAACATATCAACACTTCCATGCTTAGTGCCTTGTTTATTTGCATTTGGCAAAAAGATGTGAAAAGGATCGCTGTGGAGAAATGCGCGTTTCCAAAGGGTGCTTGCAGGCATCATGATACTGTGAACCTGCACACAAAGCTGTACAGTGTTAGCCAAACCATGCCTGCCTCGGCACGCGGCCGCTTACCGCTGTGCGAACTGCCCCGGCCAGCAGTTCATACCTAAACCACGTAGATAAAGTAGCACCTGACTGTTGAGTTCTCTCATGCTGAGCTGTACTAGCGAGAGAGATTAGACATTTTATTATATTTGCACTTTGAAAGTTATACTTCCTCGCAAGTAGACACACAAAAAAAATATTAAATTTGTATTCCATATCAGAAAAATTATGTACTGTTTACTACATCCACAACTTAAGGTTGACGTATTTTGTTTTAGCAGACCTAGCCTATGTCGTGGAATACTTGGCTAATAACCTTAATTTTGTACCAGAGTTTTAAATCGGTGTCTTGGAGTGGAACCGTCTTTATTAGCAAAAGTTTTACCATTGAAGTGCCTACCTCGAACAAATATCACATGGTTTGGCTGCCAGGCAAGGAGTTGAAGCAGATGTACATTTCTCATAACCCTAAGTTATTCAGCTTCGTTCTGTAAGTTTGCTTGGTAAATCAAACACGTTGGCAATTCACGTTCGCAATGAACTGACCATATTCTTGAATATTCAGATATATTTGAAGTAATGGATTTATTGGAGGAATGCATGTATAAAGAAATTAGCTCTGCTGCTTAATGTATAAGCCAAAGAAGAGTATCAGTCACTGTAATTCTGGATGCGATACCAGAATTTACACGACGCAAGCACTTTGCTGCTTCTTACACATATACTGTTAACTAAACCGCTTAATGTAGATTTCACGGTTTTGTTATTGTTAGCAACGCAAACGATCGCTTCCAACGGTAAGGTGATGAGGTGCAAAATGATGTTTCTATGCAAAACGTACGCTCTGATTGAAGCTGAAAAGGGATTTGAAAATTTGATGCACTATTCCTGCTTATGGAACATTCATTTCTTCAGGTCCTGTAATAAAGTGTCCTAATATACTACACTTGAAAAGATGTCAGCAAAATATATGTATCGTGAATGAATAATGCTATTTAAAAGCAAGAGGGAGGAAAACAAGGATGTACCTTAGTTTGGGATACAGCATTGATATGCAGAAGCCCTGCATGCAGACCCTGAATTGGAATTTATGTTTTGACCCCTACTTCTTGCTTCTTTCGAACTGATTTTTTGAGATCACTTCCTATTTAATGCTATACAAACAGATGTTTTGCATATATTGTATCATACAATAGAAAGTGGAAAAAATCTGGGATCAGCTTATTTAAAAAGAAATACATGTATCTTAAAAATGTATCGTTATACTTCATAGCATTACTTCTTCGTATATAGATTGTTGAAAAGAGAATGTGTTATATTAAGAGCTAATATCACATACCAAAATAAGTCTAACACCTCTTTATACATACTAGTTTGCCTTTACTTGTCATTAATCAGTATTTTGTCAAAAAATTATTGGTATGATTGGGATTATGGTGGTTCAAATACATATACATTTCCTGAAGAGTTTGTGAAAAGTGCCAAGAAAACCGGACCGGTCAGTTTGGGGATGTGCTTATTATTACTGTTGGAATATCTGATTTTGATGTGTTTAATACAAGTATCTGAAAGTGTCCTTTAACTAAAGTGAAGGTAGTTCTGTGTTGGAACTACTGTCATTTAAGCAACAGTAGATTGCTTCATTAGAATTAGTTAGAAAAAGAAAACTGGCCTTTCAAGTGTAATACAATCAGGGATTATTTTTTTTCCCCCCGATTAAAATTTAGTATTTTTACCTTGGAAAGATTCAGTGTGGTATGTTCTAAGCAAATGACTGCAAAATAAGAGTGCTACTGTAAGACACTATACTATATTTTCTAGAAGTTTTTGTTATTATGCTTTTACTTTTTTATGTAATACTGTCAGTTTGAGACAACAGAAGGGAGTGAGAATAAGTGGACTTTCCAACTGTTCTATGCGTACTGCTCGTTTTGACTTGTACTGTCCTGTAGTCTGAGTGGCATTTTTGTCTGCTGAGTATGTTGCTGATATATATGATACACTAATGTTGGAATAAATTTTTCAAACATTGCATTCAGCTAACTTATATATGTACATTTAATAAGTTCTAAATCTGGCAAATAAAGCAGTGTTTATTTTTAACGTGCTGTCAACTTGTTTTTTGAAAATTCCAAGAATTCAGAGAGGAGCTGATTAAAAGCTAAAAGTATTAAAAGCTAATCGCCCAGAGAACCTCATGGAGAAAACCATTCATACAGATTTCTGCCACTCATTGCAGGATATTTGGGTGCTGTATATAGATTTCCTGCAACTGTAACTTCACCAGTTTCTTGCTCAGATTACTGAAGGAAACCTCCAGCTGACTGCCATCTTCTGCTTCGTAGTCACACTGTGTAACTGTCTTTTCTGTCTTCGTACATTTTCTTAAGAATGAATTATTAGGGAAAAACTGTACAAAGTTCTGCATATAATGTAGGCAACGCACATGGACCCCGGTGGCCTGAGTCTGTCATAGCCCGTGAGGGAATTTAGCTTTGCGAATTCCTTACATCAGAAGACAGTTCAGTGAAAAACACTCAGCACTTTCATCTTCCTTTAGGTACGGTACAAACAGTGTATTAAAACACATTTGTTTTCAGCCAGTCTGCTTTTCTCTTCCTTTTTTTGGATACAGTTTTTATTCTTGTGATGCCAGGACCTGAGGTGACTTCTCAAGTTCTCAGTCAGTCACACATGTGGTTCTCCCAGGCAGCGCGAGTGGTTCACATACGTGTACTTAAATAGCTTTGAGCACGTATACTGGAAAATATGGCAGAGCAAAAGCTTTTCGAAGGGACTGGTGAAGTCTCACTGTTCACAGATACCTCTACGTATTTTAACCTTTCTTAAAACACTTCTGGCACCAGCGTAGGGCTTTGGATAATATCACAGAGAATCTGGACTGACTTGCTCTCAAATGACTCCTGTTACACCACGTTATCAGAACTTCTCTGGGAACAGGGTCACCTGCCAGAATTGGTAAGTCATTTCCTTTGTAACTTTGAAATGAGAAATTAAGAGAGATGCAATAACGGTAATGAAATGAAATAAATGTATGAGATGAATAAAACAATCTTGTCTATATTTAAAAAAAAAAAAAAAAGAGGCAGAAGAAAAGACCAAAAAAAGACCAAAACAATGCTACTACCTCTCTGCTGGTTACTGAGGTATCAAAAGGGAAAAGGAGGCGTTAAGAAAGACAGAGAAGAAAGTGGTAGCAAAAGCACTGAAATAGAAAAAATGATTTGAAGATGTGCATCTCAGGCAAACTGCTGTAAAGTACATTGTATTACAGGAGTAGAAAAATATGTAACCCGTTCACTAGTAGAAAAGCAGGGCAAGATGTGGAAGAAAGGATGTCCCAGCATCTGAAGTCTACACATTTCCTGTCTGTTTCAGATGTGTGGGCTTCGCAACAAACAAAATCTTGTCTAATGTTCAAAATTAAAAGAAAACCAGCGTCTCTGAAAATAACGTCTTAAACGTAGCACTGAAAACACGCTGAGGCCAGCACAATTCTACCAGCAGCAGCTCCTGTAATCTGAGGGCCCAGCTTTAACTGGAAGGAGATTTAGAATGACACACGGCTGAGAGACGCAGGGGATGAGGAGGTTGGGGTTCCTCACGTCTGGGGTGGCAAAAAGATTGTGCTAAGAGAGGGCAAAGGCAGCCCTCGCAGAGGACTCATTTAGACACAAGAATCCTTCCTTCCCTAAACAGATGGAAAGAGGTAAAGGGAAAAAAATGATGATCATTACCATATGAATGACAGCAAAACAATTTCCAGTATATTTGAATAACTTTGTAACCTCATTAAGCCACAGCTACTACTTCTTGCCTGTCTTCCTGCGTGTTCAGGGTGGTCACAACACTTCTGCGGCATAGTCTTGGCATCTTTAAAAAGGAATAGCTAAATTAAGTCTTGTTCTGGTTTTAAAAAATCAGTTGTCTCTACCCAACACTTACATCATTCAGATGCAGCTCAGGAAGTTTTTTTTTATGTAAGCATGTGTACCAAGAAATCTGCTGGGAGATGAGTAGGATGTGAAAGTCAGCAGCCATACCAATTTTTGGAAGGCGCATATGCACATTCCCCTGCAGTAATTAGTGACTATGCTTTCTCAGTCAGAAATGAGTCAGTCTGAAACATTTAGTAAGGGTATGATTCTTTTTAATTCTTTTTTCAACTCCCCACCAAACCAGTGCTGCTAGCGAGTCAGAAACACACTGGTGTTTGAATTACTCGCTGACCTAGCTTTGTCCTTGGGTGTTTGAAACATGCAACACTATTTCAGTTTCAGTACTGAAGATGTAGACGACATCGTGACTACTTCTGTAGCCAAGAGGCATTCAATAAATAAGCCTTTTAAAAATCAGTATCTCGTCCTTTACATACCACAGTAGATTTAAAATGTTTGGTGTTGGCAGTATATTTGGACCATACCATTCTCACCATGAAAAGCCATGGTGGAAAAGTTCTGTATGTGATGGCCCCTAGTTCAGGCATCTCCCATGCTGATGGCTTTTTTTTTTTCCTAATATGTCTCAGCTAGCGCTCAGGGCAATGTGATAGACTCATAGAAGGGGTAGAGTTGGAAGGGACCTTAAAGACCATCCAGTTCCACCCCCCTGCCATGGGCAGGAACACCTCCCACTAGACCAGCTTGCTCAAAATCAGAAGGCAATGTTCAAGACGGATGCGCTGCACGCTCGCTGGCTCTTTCAATAAGTTTTCAAAAAGGAATAAAAGCACTCCAGACAGAGGGTTTTAGCAAGGGAAACTGCTAGGTTTTTAAAGGCTGCTTTGCTGTCATGCTACAACCTCACCACAACAGAGAGTTTTGCTATCAGATTCTCTTGAATAAACATTTCTGTTGACATTAGCCCATTAGCAGGGTGTCAGCAAACAGTAAAGCTACAGTTAAGCCTTTTTTCTGGTTGTGGCACCTATATTATTCTTCAGATAAAATCCTGTCTCCATCTACACTGATGGAAATTGTACTATTATTTTCAGATGCGGCCAAGATTTCAACATTTCTTTGACAAAGATCCAGATAAAAAACCAAACCAGCTGAAAACGGTGGGCCAAGAGATTTCCATACAGCTCACCTTATAATGGCAATCCCTTACTTTTAAGGTGTCTGGACTTCATGCTGCTCTAAGCAAACTGCCAGTGTATTGCAACCAGGAAGGATTCCCTGCCTTCCCCTTTCACACAGGATTGCCTCTGTGTCATGACAGCTTTTTTGGCTTCCTCTGAAGCAGTGCAGAAGACACCGTGGCAGTAGCACCACACACCAAACCCCAGGTGCCAGGTCACACTTCCACTCATCTGCTGGCAGAGGCTTCCTTGGTGGGTTTTAGTTTCTGAGCTAGAAGTGAGTTTCAGGTGCCTCCGGAGCATCCTCCCGGGACGCTGCAGAGTGCGAGGGGCCACATGTCAGGGAGATACAGAATCGTGCTGGGGAGGTTATTCCTGTTGATGCCACATTGCATGAACATTTCAAGAAACGGTCCTTGCATTTCGGTCAAGAATTCAAGGCATCCTGTGTTAATGGTGTTTCCTGCCACTTCAGCTCCACGGAAGCTGCTGTGTGTAGGTTCAGGAGGGAGAAACAATGGCAGATGATACCGTGGGGGGTGCCAGGGGTGTTATCTTGGGAAAATACAAACATTCCAGCCCTCTACTTTTTTTTTTTTTTTTAATGGGACAGTCTGATATATCATCATAAAGGGATTTTTCACAAAGACGTATGTAGAAAAGTCTCATGTTTTCAGTGAGGGAACAACAAGATCCTGTGTGTTTTATGGTAAGCAATGAGTGGTTTGATGCCTTTTCATTCTAGTTTTTTGTTGTGCACTCATGTGAAAATAGCACATGATTCTGTGGCTACAACCAGCCTGTCACGATGACCCATGTTTTAATTAGTCGATGCCACAATATACCGAGCCACCACATACCAGTGAACAACATTCAACTTTTTCATCAAATGAAAGTCCTCTCTCTAGAACTGGTAAACAGATGATGGCCCAGTTAATGGGGTCACTACTGTGATTAGAGCTGAAGGAGGTGACATGGCTAGAGGAAATCAATGCAGAAAGAAACTTGTTTTGTACTTTTGCTGTAAGTTCAAAGTGGTAGAGTTACCTGCTGAACCTGTGAAGGGAACTGAATTTAGCAGGAAACTATGAAGTCCTTGATAGAATGGCTTTATCTCCAAAAAGGGGAGGGTGAATAAATGGAAGTGTAAAGGCTCATGAACCGGAGACGATAGAAAAACTGAGGCACCAGAGAGGCTCGAAGCCAGACCATGTAGAGAAACTGCTATGGAGACTTGTTAATATTTAGATGTGCAGAAGAAGCCTTTAAATGTAAATGCTAGTCTGTCAGCAAGTCGCTCCTGCCTAGGGGAGAGGGGCCAACTTTATTAACACTTAATAGAGAAACTGAAATGGGGCATCCGAGAGGCTGATTCTGCGGGGAAGGGAAAAGCAGGCTTCCCTCTGCTTTTGCACCTGGAAGAAATTAAATGCAAAGAAAGCATCTGGAGTGTTTGCTTCGCTTTCAGTGCTAGGATAAACTCTGCTCCAAATGCCTATCCAGCATAACCAGACACCTCCCTGTGCGCTGAGCAGCCTCCCCTTCTCCCGCACACCCAACACCGCTCCTCAGGGATTTATTCCTGCATCTGTCATTGCGGGGACCTGACTCATTCCTGGGCACAAAGACAGTCACAGGAGCAAGTGCTTTTCCCAAAATGCTCAGGGTGTCTGAGGAGGATGGGGCAAATGCTGAGGAAAGTAACTTCAGTTTCTTTTGTGGTGAGAACAATTACAACTTCCTACAGCCTACCTTGGTGGGTTTCTTCATTCTGCAACAAATGCCAATTATTTGGTGCATATTTGGCACACAAATGCACAAAATTCTCAGTCATTCTGAAATTTTATAATTAAACCTCTATCCTATAGAAGGGTCGATATTATTTAGCATAAGAAAAGCAATTGATATGGGATTATTGTCTTCAAAGAATACGTTCCTTATCACTTTTTAAAGTGTGCTGGAACAGCAGCTGGTCCAGGAGGTGTTCTCATAGGGCCAATCCAAGAAATTAGGTAGAAATTTCTCTGTCAGTTTTAATGCCATTGATCAGACCACAGTGATTTGTCAGTAAAATGTCAAACACCTAAAAAAAATGAAGATGGTTCCACCATAAATCTCTTCTCAGAGCTGCCAATAATGATACAGGCACTCACAAGATGTTCATGTTAATGGTAATGAAGAGGAGACGTCTGTCACGTAAAGTGGAAACATCATGCTTTATGTCTCTGCATTTGGACAGAAAACAGTGACAGATTTTTGTGGAAATGCAGATACGATCTTGGACACTGTTCACAGGACTCTCCTTCCCAGGGATTTTTTCTTCATCCCATCTGTGGGGCTGACTGAACATCTCTGTTCTCTGGATTTTCATCTTCCAGGGGAAATGCTGGATTTGGAGATTTTCCCTTTCAGCCCGGTCTTAGCTGAAACCTTGTGGCTCCTAACCCTTCCCTTTCTGATTGTCTACCATTTGAGCCAGCCGCACTGTATCTTTTGAGGTGGTTGTTGCAAGATAACAAGGACAGTTTACCATGTTTGCTCCTACAGTACCATCTATTTTGTCATGTGTCAGAGCATGGATATCTCTGTTTGACTCTGAGGCATCCACTGAAATCCTTGAGGGTGTTAAACAGCGATGGATTCTGATTTGCCTTCCCATAAGGACAATGACTACTCTGACCACTGTGCCAGTCACCTCTGTTGTCCGTGCTCAGACGTGTCAAAACAACAACACTCTGTTACATCTACGTAGTTTCCAGCCTCACCGCTCCAGCATCCTCCCTTCCCTTGAGCTGCGCACTTCTGGCTGCTCGCTGGCCGTCATCAGTATTTGCTACTGACAACAGCAGAAGCATCATGCCAACAAATGGAGCCCTCCTTTCCTTTTCCTAATGGGATTAAGCTCACCAAACCTAGATATTCCCCTCTGATCATTTTTTGCCTTCTTTTGTTTCCCTGAACACCTATAAAGAAAAGCTGGCATCTTTTCCAGAGCATGGTGGGCCACTGCCAAGCAATCCATTGGGTGGGTGGATGCTTTCCGAAGACCACAGCATGCAGCCTAAACACTCGCAGCAATCCTTTCTGCTGCTTCTTAGCTAGTGGGGATTTTTGAAAACGGGTTGCTATGAGAGTAGCCTCCTCTTTTTGTAAGAGCACAGTTCAGAAATTCAGCAGCGGAGGGCATCTGTATAACCAGTATAACTCCAGCCTCCCACAATATCAGCTGAAGAGACGAAAACTTTTCTGCCATTGAAACCAGTAGCAAAGCCCCAAGATGGGATTGCACCATATATATAGGACATAAACTGTTATTCATGCTTATATTCTAAAGACTAGTAATTTGGAAAACAAATGGCTTCAGGCACCACAATTTTCAGTCTCCCACCCTGAATATTCTGATTTTGAATGAAGCAAAGTAGACAAGGAACAGAGCTGGCAGAAAAACTAAAAGCTTGAAAAAAATCATGCTTTCAAAATTTTCTTTTGAAGATTTACAACCGATGTCTTCATCGAGATTTGTTCATTTTTTTCTTTTATTGCTTTCATACATCCCATGTACTATTAAAAATGCTAGTGAAATGAGTTAGCACATTTTGACCCACCATTTCTGGAAAATAAAATTATTCCCTTAGTTTTATTTCCTGATTGTTAACCTAGTTTTTCTGAAATAGGTTTTTTCATGAAAAATAGACTTCTGTATGGACCGTTTTTAAACCAAAGAAGCTTTAAATCATACAAAAGTTTCTAAACTGTTGTTAAGCATGCTTTTGGGAATATTTTAAAATATCGAGAACATAGGTTTTCATTGTTTTTGGTTACTATCAAAGGCAAAAAGTTTTCCACTTCTCATGACTCCCGATCTTCAATCTTGTTCCGCAAGACTGAGTTACCAACACCCACTTTCAAGTTGCATTTCAGCCACTTGCATTTGGGGGCTGCCATGTGGCCATAACATCAGCCAAATTATATATGATCAGTAGCTTATCCATATTAGCCAGACAATTATTCTCAGGCCCATTCAGTCCTAAAGAATAAATAAAAATTGCTGAGAAGTATCAGGTATTTGAATGTAATCGAGAAGAAAAAAATGTCTTGCATGTGCTCAGTTTACTCAGTCTTCCCTCCTGAGGCACAGAGAACTTCTGAGCCTGATTTCTCTTGGAGTAGCTACTAGCAGAAAAATGGACGAAGTTACACTTTGCTCAAATATTTGTGAAGGGTATCCTAATTGGGCATAAAACGCTTAGCAGCATGATCAACTGTTTAGAATTATTTTAATTTTGAAGGTGATCTCTTTCTATTTATGTCCCTCTAACCTTTTGTGAAATAACAAGCATTCAATCAAGAGAAAGCTTGGAGGAGAAGGTGATTCAGCTGTCCCGTACATTTGCCATCCCACTTCTGCTGATAGTCATTCATTCACACACTGGAAACCCTGGATCTGTAAACTGCTCGTTACCCTACTAGAGGGAAATGGGATAGATGAGGCATGGGATGATAAGGATAGAGTAATTTGGAAAAAAGGAACATATATGTGAAACAGATACTCCCTTCACCCCCCACGAAAGGCCTAGTTATGGTCTACTTTCAAGCCGATAACCTGCCTGCAGTATGAGAAAGCAATTCCAGAATGTGAACCATTGTGACATTCCCTGCAAAAATGTTAGCACCCGTGAGAGAGTCCTATTGTATTTGAGCTCATATTCCTTGAAATTGAATTCAAGCAGAGAAACTTGGGCTGTTTTTCACACTATCTGACCTCCCCTGTGCTCCACACGGACTGAAGAGTCAATCCTGCTCTCTCTTTCCCTCACTGGTCATATTTTCCCATCTCCTTCAGGCTGTATGATTGGTCACCCATCCTTTTAGTGAAGAAGGATTAATGAGGATCATTCTGAAGACTATTAGAAGTTCTGGAGAGTATAGGGCAGCTTTTGAAAGACAAGCAATCGATTTATGAAGCATTTTGGAGAACACCAGTCAAGGTACAAGACATGAGCAAAGGCAAGATGCCCACGTAGACAGGGAAAGCGTGCTCTGTGCGAAGCCCTTAGGTGTAATGCTAACCAGATGCGAAAGTACCTCTCAATGATTTATGATGTGCACTGATGACGGAGCACGCACCATCCAGAGAGTGATTAATATTCTTGTCATAAATGGAAAGGAATGGGCAGCCTGCCAAGTAAATTTGTCTGTGAAAGCAGAAGACCAACTCAACTCACCAAGAGCGACTCAGTAACATGAGACTGATGGAACTCGTGGATTCAGTGGAGATTTTTATTAAAGATAAGATACCTCCAGGGAAAGGTGCTTCCATGAGCCATGGGGGCCTCATAGTAAAGGAGAATTGGGAAGTGAAGAAGACATGACTGACAGAATGGATTTTTAGGGACTACTTGCTTTCCAGCCATTCAGTTAGGGAATATGTAGTTCTTTCAGAGCTTTGATTATTATATGATTATTCCTAACAGAGACTAAAAACCCCATGAACTCTGTTGTTCCAAAGGCCACAAAGGTTGGCCTTGTAACGTTTCTGATGTGTTCAGCCCTTCACAAAGCAGAGACATCCAGAAAAAAAGGGATATATAACAACATGTTAGGTGTGAATGAATTGGCAGTCTCAGACCAATTACTGGACACATCACTCTGAAGCAAAACAAAATAAAACCAAACAAAAATATGCACAACTAGTAGCTTCTTTACTGAGCTAAAAGTCAGTCTATCATAAGGGGAAAAAATTATCTGCACAGAAAACATATGGCATGATTCAGATCACTGTAAGAAAATTCAGATCTTTTGTTCTGGAAATAGCCCCAGTGATTTTATTGGAGTTATATACAAAGTAAGACCTACAGTTTGGAACTGTAGGAAAATATTAAGTGAGAGAGAACAAGAAAACAAACAGCTAAATTTAACAAGTTATGTGTTGCAGAAATTAATTACCTAGCTGCAGCCCCCAGGGTGTGATCTCAGGACATCTGGCGAACAGCAATAGAACTGTGCTTGTAGCCTAACTTTTTTTTACATATTTACACACATAGAGTCTTGATCTTTGCTTGACTGTAGCGTAATGCATATTTTTCATGGATAAAGCAGGCTTAATATCTAAGAAAACCCTATTCCTCAACAGGGCTTTAGAACAACCAAAAGTATGGCAGTTTTTGAGGAACCAGGATCACTTCTGAAAAGAGAGCACTGTGAAACCGTGTGTGAAAGGGTTCTCAGCTAAAGATAGATCACTGGTAAAATGCAATGTGCACACTAAAATTAGTTCATACAGAAGGCCAAATCCTGAATTCTTTTCTTGATATTCTACAGAGACATGTCCCCTGCTGAGGCAGGTAGGAACACAGCCCAAGCAGAGACTTTGACACTTGTCTTTTTACCCCTTTAAATTGTTATTTTCTAATGCATTGAGAAGTTTCTGCAACACTAAAACAGAGAAGTGGCATTGCCTTATAAGAGCTTTCTACACTTTAGCATTTGGCTTTGGCAAACAGAGTGGGGTTCATAGATCATACACCACAGCATACCGAGATAGCACTAATGGTAATACTGGTCACTTTTACAGGTGTGAAAAAAAAAGCCAGTTAAGAGCTGCCCGTAAAACAGTGCCCTTTGGGTAGAAAAGGGAAGCAACCAGAAAAATGTTTGCCACAAGAGGAGCCAGAAAGTGCGTCAAGTGCTGAAAGAGTTGTAGTAATCAGACATAACGCAGTGAAAGTCCATGGTGAAGGCCCAGTAGGCGTCAGCAGTTAAGCTGAGGGCTGTTGAGCTGAAAAACAGAAGGCAGAAAAGCTTGTCCTGGCTTAAACATTGAAAATGCCGATTTAAGAGACAGATAAGCAAACCCTGAGCCTGGTAAGGGCTGAAGGTTGAGCATAAGTCTTTTGACTTGTTTGAACTTCCAAGTCTTGCAACACACCACTAAGTATGTAATTAAAATCCACCTCCCTTGTAGAAGCAGCTCTGGAATAGCTAAAGACATCAGAAGTGGTCACAAAGAGACTGAATCACACAAGAATCAATGGGCTCAGTTTGACCTAGATGGACTTGATTAAGCCAGAAGCACTCCTTGAAACATCTGAATTTTTGGCTAGCTACAACCAGAGGAACCTGGGAAGGAAGAGGAAGGACAGACTTGAAAGTGAATCAGGACTATTCTCTTAAATGTGTGGATGTGCTTGCCCTTAACCTGGTAAGTCTAGATACAAAATGAAGGTGCTAAATAAGGGTCCAAAAGCACTCCACCCATTTCAGTTTGTGCCTGTAGAGCCTAATCATGCCAGAGCAGTGCCATTGCAGTGTGGCTGTCAAAGCTAATATCACCCCATGTCACTACACAACACATTCGGAGCCACAGCTTCCTTTAGTGGAATCGAGTAGTTAATCCACCAGCTCTGTGAGGATTTATTTATAATAAACTATAAGGAAAAATAGACATAAAATATTTCCTCTTAAACACCAGATCATAAGATGAAATGCACATGAAACCTAAGCTTGAGGGAGTTCCCTGTGACATTTAGAAAAGGAATCTGAACAGAGAACTTGGTATTTTTAGTTACATTTAGAGATCACAGAAATGGGTGTGTAGAGTGCTTTGGCCTAAAGCTACCTATGTGATACCCCAATCTTCTCCCCTGCCCTGTGGAACACACTGTAATCACCACTGAGCTCATTAGCAGAGCTCTAAAATAAAGCAGAGGTTTTCCTGTCATCTTGAATTATGTGCTGCTCTAATGTTTCCAGGGAATGAGGAACATCTTATATATTCAACAAACCAGTAGGATTTGCGGTTCTGTGCTCAGATTCCCTCAAAACCTTTTACAGTCTTTGCTTTTCCTTTGTAACTTGCAGTAAGAAAAAGAACATTTGGACTTTTATATCTTCAAAGCCGTGGACATGTTGTCCAAAGAAGGTATCTGGCACTTCTTAAGTATTTATTGCATAAAAGAGGTGAGACCTTTGTGGTTTGTACAAAGCAGAGGAATCATTTCTCAAAAGATAAAGTAATACCAAAGATAACTTCTGCTATTAATGAAACATGAAACCAACAAAAACAATAACATCTAACGCTGATTGTTTCAGTCCAGATTTCTAATGACATGAGACTTACACATTTCGTGTGTGTATGTGTCTGTTCTCCTTCATAATCACTTTTGAACTTAGTTTGGTCAAATGTGCCAGAAACATAAAATCCCAGAGTTAAGAGTTCCCTACAATTTTCAGAAAAATAGTTTACCAAAAAGGGTTTTGTAAATAAAAATAGAAGAGACACGATAAGGGAGAAGGAAAAGGCACGCTGATGACATGACAGGAACTAAGGATGCTGACAGGAAAGCACCAGGGACCATGCAGAGGAGGACTGGAGTTCCCATAGATCCTGACCAGGGTCTGGTGTGAGGAGAGGGTGGTAGAAAGCTAGGGTTACTGAACACAGGAAGGCGCAGGGAGCCAGATGTATTCATTCTGATGCTCATAAACAAGCAATATTTGATTTTATATTATAAATAAAATGATGGGAGTCTTTTGATTAAACTACTAGTCATCTGAGGCTACGCTGGCATTGCTAGCTTGGACTAGTGTTATCTGATGCAGATGCAAACATACAACATAAGAAACCCCCCCAGATTCTTTATTTTCCTATTTTGGATCTGGATGGGAGACAATTTTATTAGGTTTATTCCAAGGAAATTTAAGAGCTGAAATGTGATCACATTCAGTCTTGAATTCATGCGATGGTTGTCAGCTTGTCAAGAACTAAAACTGAAGAAGGAAATATGGGATGAATGGAAAGCTCCTTCAGTGAGAAACAAGGTTCTTACACGAGAAGGCCTGAGAATCACTGATACCTTTCTACAGACTCCACTCACCCTAAACACGTGTCATCAACTAAAAACACATGTTTCCTCCTTATTTATTTTTCGCTATGGTTGTACACGCTGTCTCCATATCCTTCTACGTAGAAAAGCTTTGATATCGCAGTTGAAACCACAAGTGACCTTAGATCCCTGGAAGCTATTCTGGCAGAGTCAAGTGGTGAAGGCTAGATGTGTTGGCTCGCAAATTATACTTTGTGGATATAGATTACTAATTACTAATTATGTATGTGTTTCTCTTCAGAGAAACTGCTTTACATGTAATAGAATCTCCATACATTCTTCCTACACAGCATTTTATGTACTTTGCTTTAATTTAGTCTATGGACAAATCAATATTTGGGCTAAAGAAGGATCATTCTCCCGCTTTCATATCCAAAAACAACCTGAGGCATGGAAAAAACGAGCGACAAATTCAGGCTGTAAATCAATCCCAGACCCAACATTGTAGTCCAAGAGTCTTCCCGCAAACTCAGACGTCAGTTCCCTGTTGTACTGAACACAGCTATTTTCCAAATACCTATTATGAGTTGTGTTGTTGTTTTTCCCCACCAAAAATAGTTTCCTGATCAAATGATGTATCTGAAGTTACATTTGCTATCTCTTTATCCGTTCTCCTAGCAAATGAATGTCTATAATAGATGTAAGCTCTGTTTGAATCAGTGTGATCTGTGCTCTGAATCAATAGAAATTCCTCCCCAAACTTCTCTAAATACATTTTAAATTAATGTTAAGAGACAAGTCAACAGAAAAGAAAGGGCTACTGCAGCCCTTAGAAAAGCGGGTTCTGACGTCCTAATTCCAGCAATAAAATGCCACTATAATATATTCTTCAATTTGTACATCTCCCTCAAGGTTTTTCACACAGCGAAGAGAGACCTGACTGTCACTAAGAGCAAACTGACACTTGCTTAAAAGCCTTGCCTAAGCTGTTAAACAGTCCAGTGGTGGACATCATGGACATAATGATAGATTAATGATATACAAGATCATTATCATATTAATAAAAGATAGGATGATATGCTGCAATCCCTGGCTAAATTTCATTGTGGGTAATTGCATCCCACTCACCAAGCGCTGCATCTTGCGTACTAAGAGAATTGTTCCTCGGGCTCACCCCCAGAGGTAGGTGCATTTCTGTCTGTAACATGACAGATGGTTGGAATTCCTTCGGGATCCTTTGCATTTAACTCATGGAGAAGTACAGGCATTCAAAGGAACAGATGTTCCTGGAATATCTGGGAAGAAGGTAAGCACCCCCACTTACTTTTACGATAAATATATTTGGTACTGTCACATTTCTCTACAAATACAAACAAAAAAAATATTTTTAGTATGAATATCATTGCTTTCATTTTTATTACATTTTTTTAAAATCTAGTTGCTAATATTAAAAAAACCCTAGATTTTAGGACAGGAAAGGGAAAACAGAGGAAATAAATAAATCTTTATGCTATGTAATAGGAAAATTTCCAGCCGTGGAATAGCTATATGTGGTAACTGCAAATCACCTAATGAGTGTTGGGGTTTTTTTTCACCATGAAATCTGCTATACTAGCGGAACACAGATACTACCTGCACTTCTAGTGCCTTAAAGGCTTTTACCACTAGAGGGCTGAAGCAGTAGCTTTAACGCGATAATGAACCTGCCCTGCCACACATCAGACACGCTATTATCTGAAAATCAGGCATTGCCATTAAACTATGTTAAACTAGAATTTGAAGTATTAATTTATATGCTTGAAACCAAGATATTCCTTAATACAAAAAAAAAAAAAAAAAAAAAAAAACCAAAAACCCTGCAGCTTTCAGATACTTTTATGCTTTTTTTTCTTTTTTAAAATGACCATTGTTACCTTCTCAGAAAGCAAGAGCAACTTTCCAGGTACTGGGGTTTGTAGCAAGTCATTACAGGATTTCATCACCTATGTTAGCACAGAGATTTCTGGGGAAATTCCCTCCAGTTCGGCTTAAAACTAGAAATGACCCTGAAAAATTAGAATCATAGAATCAGACTATAGACTATAGACTTCCAACCTAGACTAGCAGGTTGGAAGGGACCTCAAGGATCATCTGATCCACCCTTTCTTGGCAAACGCATGGTCTAGTGCTTAGTGTGCAACTTCCGTCCTCTCTTATGTATCATTTCTCGGGCTTATTACGCTATTGGCAAAGCAATGTAATACTGTTCTAGCAACCGAAGGGGGGCATCTGAAAGAGAGGAGCCTAATTTACAAGCTCTAAGCTGTCATATATCACACTTAGCTGAAGTAGCGGAAAAGCTACACAGCTTTGCTTGACAAAATCCACAGCCATACTTCATGTTGTCTCTGTGGCCAGCTTCCTGCTAGATTTTTCTCTTTGACTCTACGATCTTGCCCCAGAGGTCCAGATTCCTATTTCCAAGAAGCACGAGCTGATTGAGAGTGACCTTCCCAGGGAATGTGCATGTTCTGCCCAGACACATGCATTCTTTAGCGTGTTTCAGCTCAAGCCTGTTCTCTTTGGGCCACAAAACACGAAAGATAAACAGTCTTCGCACTGGTGTGGAGATACAGAGCCAAGATCTAATCCAACAGTTCAACTTCTCCCATGTTTGTTTTATAGCGTAGAAATTACCAGTCCAGCCCACAGTTCAGGAAATTAAAATATCATTCAAGATGTAAGGGACACAGACCAGGAGGAAACAGAAAGAAATTCTGTGAACTTCTTGCATTATGGCACATTACAGCTGCTCCTTTCAACACCGTTGTGTAATACACTTCCCAACAGGCCATAACCACCACATTGTGCACACAACCTAGGTCTGGAGTTATACGCACAAAAAAGAACAAAATATAAATATAAAATATATGTTTAGCCACTGTTGGATGTATCTCCAAAAGCAAAATTGTCTATAAAGTATTGTCAATCCAACTTCACGTAGTTGTAGCTGGGATTTGGGAATCTTTATAGGTTGGAGTACAGGCTTCAGCACAGACACATCTAATGTGTCAACACACAGACATTACATCTAAATCCTCAAATTGCCCAATTGTGTGATTTTTCAAGAAAATTGTCTAGTTGTTGCTGTGACTCAGTCATCATGACATTGGAGGATAATAAAAAAGCCAGTCTAAGTTTTTCTAGAGAGTGACCCTCACAAACTTCCAGGGATAATGAGGAAGTTCCTGGTCTAAAACAATCTCTTTGTCCCACTTTTCTGCCTTTTCAGGCAAGGGCTTGCCACAAGATATGTTTTCAATAATTTTTTGAAATATTGAGCATCTATTTTCAAAAAGTAGTTTACTGAAAAAGAGCTTACAGAGCTGTTGCTTCTTCCAGACAACCTTCTTCCTGGTGGCCTGACAAGCAAGATCATTATTTTGGCGTTGCTCTGGGATTTTGCAGTTCCATAGTTCCAAAGAAGGTAAAAAATTGCTTTGTTCTTAAGGTGGCATCAAATTCCATTGGATTTAATGGACAGCTACCATGAACAGGAGTGAGAATTGGATCATAATTTTTGGGGCATGTTTATGCTCTCCTCAGTCCCAAATGACTCTGTATTACAGACATGTATTTAATGTCATAACTAAGATTTTAAGCACAAAATTTATTCCTGAAGACGATACTGTATCATTAAGAATAGTATTTTGTCACCTTTTAGTAGATGGGGAAAACAAAATCTCTTTGATTGAATCTGTACGATCACATGAATTTAAAGTAACACATATATGATTATTTTTCAAAATGGATCATAAAATACTTATTCATTTATACACTTTGCATGCGTGACACTTGGGAAAGAGCAAATCCATATTGCAGTGTATCAGCAGCATTTTTAAATCACTGGTATGTAGTGCTGACGACGATTTTAACATAGGGTGTAGTTTGTTTCAGCAAGATTAAAATTTAATGAAGAGAGTTGTATATCGCTGTGTTGACTTTGTAGTCGCCTGAAAGGATTATATTAGATACTATTCTGAGGGTTATTGTGGAAAATTTGGGGATTAGATACATAGCAATAAGAAAAAGCAAGCTAAGAACCACATCTGTAACTCCTCATCTCTTTCCATTAACTTGTTGAAATAGCTCAATTAGAAACTTGTAATAAGGCACTATTGGTAGAAATAAAAGGGCAGGTAAGGACTCAATCCTTTAGCCTTCGCGCAAGTAAAAGAAAAGAAAATCTTGTCAGGCAAAGAGAATTGTATTTAACTACAAGACATCAGGATTAACCAATAAGCTTCCTGCTCTGTGTGAAAGACTGCAGGCTTCCGCAGCATCCTGCATCATACTGTATCATCCCACCATCTCAGAGCTTTTTCAGAAAAACAGTTTTTACTGGGTGACTTTTGACTGAAGCTCTTTCCTTCTGGTCAGCATGTGAACAATTAGGAGTTACAGCTGGACTAGAATTTTCTGCATAATGTCCTATTTCACCTGCCACAGACACCACTGGAAAGAACGCTCAGTGATTTCACTGGAGTTTTAATTAGGCCTTTTGTGAGATGAGTCTGTGACAGATATTCATTAGAAAAATAATTATTGATAACAATTTCAATAACAGATATTAATGCTATGTGTTGTTTCTCCTAGAAATGGCTTACTCTACCAAGGTTAAATAACTAATATATAATGTTGAAAAAGCTGACAAGTCTGCACATATTTTCTAACACTAATGAAATTAGTTTTCCACCGCTCTTATTAGTGCCTTGTGTGAAACCAAAACAGCTACAGCTGAGCTTGATCAGGATGTGAGTCAGTAATATCCGGATATAACATGAGATGAACATCAAATTTCTTCTGCAGATGACTACAGCAGCAGCCTAGTTGCTGTAACATTTTACTATACCAGGGGATTTTTTCTATTTTGTGTATTTTCTCCAATTAAGGACTACCTAATTCTCCTCTAGTAAGAGCCTACACCCAGGAATATCTCATTTGGCCTTTAAATTCATTTTTGTGTAATATGATAAATTATTTATCGTTCCCATATCAGTCATTGCTTACTTATTAAATGTTATTATTTTACTAATAATTATTACTGCTAGTTAGCAGCCATAGCATCAAAAACACGCCAGCACTGAGCTTTCTTAAAAAAAGGGCCAGAGGTCCTTGTACGTAGTGTGCAAATAAACAAAGCACCCTTGCCCAGCAGACTTCACAGTCTCGAATGCCAGCTCAGAAAAAGTGTTCAGTACTTTTCTGAAAGGCTTGTGTTACAGAATCCAATCCCATTTCAGCCCTACTAAACAATTGCCTGCTGCCCCTCAGAAAAAAAATAAAAATCTATTCATACAGGTTTCCTTTGAGCATCTGCAATGGCACACTGGAGCCATGAAACACTGGGAAGACTTGCTTATGTAACTGTGCAGCTTGGCGTGTACTGGGAAAAATCCTTTCAGCAGAGCAATGATAGTGAAAATGCTGAACCGAAACCGAGGCTGGAAACCACACTCAGAACTGACCATGATGTAGAAATCAGCACTGTGTTATGATGCTAATTAGCAACATTTCAATTGCACATAGATTTAACCTGTTTTCTTCTCTAGTACTTTATAGTTCTTTTATAACTTTGAAAGGAAATATTGAAATTCTACACAGATTAGTCATTATGGGAATTTTAATGTTAAAATAATTGGTCCTTCTTGTATAAACGTGCTTCGTTGCTGTAAAACTTCATTAACCCTCCGCCAGAGGGCAACATCAGAAAAAAGTATTTATATAAATCCAAAGAGCTTTTAGGATATTGCACCTGCAACACGGGTTTTCATTAGGGAATCTCACTTCTAAAATGTACCAATTACATTTTGTCACCGACTAGGCAAATTAAAGAGTTTAATAATTTTAGAAGGGTTTGTTTAGAGAAAATGGGGTTTTTTGTTTGGGTTTATTTGTTTGGGGTTTTTTAAATTAACAAGTCTACAGAAACTTTAAGGTTAATGTGAAGTCTACAGGAAATAGCATGGTTATGACTTTAAAAAAAATACTATTTTTTGCATCTTCACTCTACTTCAAAGTGACTAAAATCGGAACATTACTACTGGATTCTGGAAAGAAAAATAATTCTGTTCAGAATGTGCCCAGCTCAATCGAAAGGCATGAGAGCAGAGGACACCAAAGAGATGGAAAACATTAAATGCTTAAGACAAAGCAGTCACTAATGGATGCCTGGTATGACATAAAATAAGTTATTTGAGTAAATATGGGTATAGAGACAAATATACCCTTAGAATAGGCGTTATCTATTTATAGGAAGGGCAGCATTATGTGCAGTTAATGCCCGCTTTCCCCAGAAGTGCGACCGACCGCACGAAGGCCGCGTCCTGCTCTCCACGCGAACAGCACAAGCGGATCGGCGGCGCTCCCTCCCCCCGACGTGCGAGGCGAACCCCGCGGTGCTGCCCGCGGCCCCGAGCTGGACCCCGAAAAGGGGGGCTGGGGTGGGGGGGCGGGGACGATGGGCCCCCACGGGGCCCCGCGGACGCGGNCGGCCGCGCTGGGAGCAGCGCTGCGCGGGTGGGCGGGCGGACGAGGGCAGCTCGGACACGCCGGGGCTCCTCGGCGTCCGAGGGATTTAGCCAGCGGCTCCGGCGGCGAATCGCCCCCCTCCCCCTCCAGCTCTACAGCCGGGGACACCGCCAGCGCCAGAGCGAGATCGCTTTGAAACGCTCCCGCAAAGGGATCGCCGTCCCCTCCCAGCCGGGCATGGCACTGCCTCCACCCGCCGCCACCGACCCCTGCGAGGCCCGGAAGACTTTCTGACCGTGCCTGGCAACTCCGCGCTGCCGGGAAACCCGGGGGCTGCCTGCAGCGCTCGCAGACTCCCCGCTCGCTGCCGCACACAGGCGCGCTCCCTCGCCCTCGCCCTCTCCCCCCCCCGGCTCCGCCCGCCCGNGCCCCGCACGCCGGCGCTCCCTCTCTCACACTCACACACACACACACACACACACACACACACACGGAGCCGCGCACGCTTCCTCTCCCTCTGCCTTTACCCGAAGGTGCACTGCTAGCCATTTAATGAGGGGGAAAAGTTAAGAGATTAAAGCAATATGAACCAGCGTTGCTCGTAGCAGTGCCCTAGCCAGAGCCCAGCAGAATCCAGCGAGCATCCCTGCAGGAATGGAGTCGGTAAAACAAAGGATTTTGACCCCTGGCAAGGAGGGATTGAAGAATTTTGCTGGAAAATCGCTTGGTCAACTCTACAGGTAAGACTGAGATCTCTTCCAGGACTCTGCTTCCTCGAAATATTTGGAAGCTTTTCTTAACCGCCAGCTGCTGAAAGAGGTGGAATGCTTTGGGGAGGGTAGTGGCGGAGGGGCTGGGAGCTGGGGAGCTACCGCTGATATAATCTGGAGCCTGGAAACTAGTGCTGAAGCTTCTCAATATGGCACCCTCGTAACTTCTCTATCTGATTCGTAGATGGTGTCAGTAAATATGTAACGAAAGATTACCCCGTCTTTCTCCCACAAAACCAGGAACCCATCTTGAAATCATAATTAGGAGACAGCAGCTCCCTGTATTTTTGTTCTGTCTTAATTTTGCGATGCAGTCACAGGATCTTTCTCCCTGCCCTTACCGATCATTAAAAAATAATAATAATAATCTTTCCTGGTTTCGATTAGTCTTTTCCCTTGTGTAATTCGTCGTCAGAGGAAGACAAACATGGAGATGTATAAATAATTGATATCCGAACGATTTTTTTTTCTCCTGAAGCTGAAACATATAGAGGGATGTGTTTAATTATTTATCCGTCTGCCTTGAGAAGCATCCACTTGTCTTATAAGTAATACACAACTGCAATTGCTAAACTCAAAGGCAACACTCAACAGTATGTTTCTGTGTGTACAGAACATTTCTACCGTGGCAGATAAACAAGCCCGAATTCTCGCATACCTAAAAAGTGTCTGCACTAAAGTTGCCACATCGTGCTCCATCTAATCTGGCGACTTTAGGGACCTCCAGGACATCTGAGATTAGGCTGTGAAATACCAATGTATTTTTGATTGTCCCCTCTGCTAGAAATTACCCCGAAGTGGGGGGGTTTTTGGTGGTTTTTTTTTTTTCTTCCGAATTACCGAATTACTGCGGATTTATCTGCCTGGGGTAGGTCACGTAAAAGTCTTTTTTCCATACCTATGCGGCAGTGTTGGGCACAGGCACAAGGCTGTTCCACAGCATGAGTCACAACTTCTGCTGCCATTTTCAGGAAAAGGGACATCTCAGTGAAGGGATAAAGACAAAATTAAGATTTCAGTTTAGGTAGGAAAGGTACAATTTCGAAAAGCCAAAATCAAACCCAAAGTCATCAACAATGCAGTGACTACAGGTTTTGGTCATATTTAAGTAATTTTCAATGGTCAGAAAAAGAAATATTGATGATCCAGAATAACTGTTTAAAATATAATTACGGAAATAAACCTCTTTTTCGCCCGAAAAGACTCCACAACATATAAATAAGACGATCACGTCTACACTATTCACACAGTGAATAATGGATAAACGGTGTTTGTATTTTCCAGCAAAACTCCGTTTGAACTCCCACCTTGATTAACAAATGCGCGAATTACTAATCTTTTTCAACGCACGGGACTGAGGCATTTTGTTACCGATTTTTGGAATTAAAATACTTTTTCTGTCCCTTACACGCTGATTTCTCCCGTCTTCCCGACGACAAGAAGCCCATCCGGGCAGAAAACACTTCTACATCGTCCTTTATTCACACGAACGAATTTTGAACACAAACGCCACGGTGGTTTATTTTATTCACAACTTTAAGATATTTCTTAATGTTGCGGTCTTTAAGCATGGAAATAATTCTCCCAGCAAAGAAAAATCGGGAGAATTTCAATCCAGTACGGAGGACCTCCAAACACGGAGGACCTCTGGAGCCTGATTCTGCTAATTAATAACTGCCCCATTAGCCGGATGAGTTAACCTCAAAGCGATGCTCCGAGGAGAATTTCTGACTCGAGAAAACGCTCCTTAGAGCAGGGGTGAGGGCAGCGGTAAGAGAGTCCAGAGTGTCGGGAAACGGTCAGATATCCGCTCCTCAAGGCGATGGAGCTAGGACGAAAGCCCTTCGTTTTTCTGTCTTTTAAATCTCTCACTGACTGCAAAAGAAGATCAAGAAATTCAGCATGGGACGCTTGTTTGATAAACCCCGTCTTTCTCACTACCGACACGTTATTTTTAAAGCTTTTCCAGCAAAGAAGAAATAAACCGAAATGTTCTCAGTCGCTTTGCGTGGATGGCAGGGGTATTTTTGTCGGTATTTTTATGTTGATTCGAAAGAGCTGCGAACAGCCGTTCCCCTTCAGATTCCTTCACGTTGTTTTCTAGGAGATAAGATTCTCATGGGGAAACGAGGGACTGGGGGCAAATGAGATCGAGCTCGAAGCCGATCTGGGAAGGTTAAACCTGCAAAGCCGTCCCACCTCACACCCTGAGCGGATGCGATCTTTTGGAAAGACTTCTCCGGAGCTGCCAACAGTTCTCTAAAGCCGGTCACGGTTTCTTTCCCTGCATGTGACAGCCATTTTGCAAATCTAAAATAAGTAGCAATATCGCCTCCCCCTCCCTTTCTGTTGCTATTTCTTTTGTTCCCAGCCCTGGAGCGAGATGCGCACCTACATCATCCCCCTCGGGGTGTCTAATAGGGCAAGG
Organism: Chionis minor; assembly: GCA_013398295.1. Lineage (NCBI taxonomy): Eukaryota > Metazoa > Chordata > Aves > Charadriiformes > Chionidae > Chionis > Chionis minor. The sequence continues at coordinate 104,354 of VZSF01006312.1, forward strand.
AGGGATTAAAACCTTCTCCAAAAGACTGTTTGGGTTTCCATGCTATGCCTCTTGGGCTGCCCAACATGGCGCCTCTGCAGTGGTTACAGATGATGTCTTCTTAATGCGTCCTACATATTTAAGCAGGAGTCTTTAATGATAGATGAGCAATTCTCAGCTAGAGCTCCTCCCTGGGCTTCTGCGGCGGGGTGGCGGGGGGAGCTGGGGATGACTAATCCTGACTCCCACAGGTCACTGCTAAAGAACAGCTGAAGGTGAACGGAAAACAAGGAATAAATCCTCAAATCAATCCAAAGCGAGCCAAAGGGGCGGGGGGAGCGGTGAACTTAAGGCTCCAGCTACCCGAAGCGGCCAGGGCTTGACTTTCCCTTCTTGTGCCGGGCAGAGTCCTAGAGAAGAGGCAGAAGCCCGGGGACACCATCGAGCTGACGGAAGATGGAAAGCCCATGGAAGTGCCCGAGAAGAAAGCCCCGCTCTGCGACTGTACCTGCTTCGGGCTGCCCCGGAGGTACATCATTGCCATCATGAGTGGACTGGGATTCTGCATTTCCTTCGGGATCCGATGTAACTTGGGAGTGGCCATCGTGGATATGGTCAATAATAGCACCATACACCGAGGAGGAAAAATTATTAAAGAGGTGGGAACCCTTCCCTCGTAACTCCCATGTCCTCCCAGTACAACTCCCAGGCCGAGCACCCCTACCGAGCATTTTCCGCCCCCCTCGCACCGCCCGGCCCCGCCGCCGCCCCTGGGAGGGCGGAAACACCGGTCTCGCAGGAGAAACGATTCCTACCCAATATTCCGATTTTTCCTTTTGGGTTCCCAGCCCCGTTTCGCGCTATTAATTCGCGGGCAGGTTTTAATTTTGTTTCCCTTTGGCACACAACCTGGAAACCCGCAGATACCTGGTCAAATAACCGTAGGGGGGGGGGGGGGGGGGGGGGGGAAAAGAGACTTAAGAGCATTACTTTTCGATTGCCTGCAAAATATAGTCCGCNGGCGGTGAATAAGCGGCTGCCAGCGGCTGCGCCTGTAACCGAGGCGGGGAGGTCGCGCAGGAATGTTTGAAAATCCCCGAGTGAAAGAATTTATCTTGCTAAAAGGCGTTAAAATGCGAAGACCCGTTTTAAAGCGGGTTGTAGCCGGGGAAGGAAGAGGTGAACGCTAAATACGGACGAGTGTTAAACACACCAGTCCGCAGACAAACTCCTGGCACGGGCAAGAAGCAGGGGCTTACAGCAGGGCAGGGGTGACAGGCGACACCTCGCCCCCCGCCCCCCGGCCCCGCTGGCTCAGGGCTGTATTTCAAGCCCGGAGAGGCGGCCCCGGCGCGGCGCGGCGGCAGCCGGGGGGTCCCCGCGGGTCCCCGCTGCCTCAGTCCGGCCCCGCCGAGCCTGTCCCGGCCGAGCGGTGGGGACAGACGGGGCTCTGGTCACCCGGGAGCGACCCTGCCCCACTCGTGTCCCCAGGCAGGCAGGGACGGTGCTGGGTTCAGTGCTGTCGCTGAATTGGGGTTGCCGCTTGCTCAGCCGGAGGGTTTGCTGCGGAGGGCGAAGGCACAGCCAGCAGCTTTGGGCGCTGCGTCCTTGTCCCCGTGCCTCGGCCGCCAAGTGCCACCCCCGCGCCAGAACCACCCCCTCACCCCCCCGTCGATTGCCCGGTGTGAAGTTGCTGCGGGTGAATGCTTTAATCTGGCACGATTACAGCCTTCCTCTTCTCTCTCTCCTCCTCTCCCGGTGCCTCGCGTTGGAAGAAAGCGAAGTTTAACTGGGATCCCGAAACAGTTGGCATGATCCACGGCTCTTTTTTCTGGGGGTACATAATCACCCAAATCCCCGGCGGGTATATTTCGTCCCGGCTGGCAGCTAACAGGTAACGACGGCCTGAATAACCCCAGGGTCGGAGCGGGAGGTACCGGGGAGCGGGGGGTGGCGGCGGGGGGAGCCACCGACCCCCCCCGGAGCCGGGGGCAGGGCAGGGCGGCGGGGCCCGTCCCCGTCCCCTCTCCCCGCTCCCGGTTCAAAGGTATAAATAAGACGATAAATAAGGAAATAAAACTCGCGTGAAATCCGGAACAGCACTGTGGGGGCGCATTGACCACCTCTCTTCGAACTTCCCCCGGGTTTTGCGGGGGATATCGCCTGCTTGTTTCTTTTTCCTTTAATAAGTCATTTAGGGAGGTTGTGGCAATGATATGCAACCAACCTGTACTCACAGGCGAATGCAAAGATTCACTGTTTCATCAACGCTTGAGTGATTTTTCCCCCCCCCCCCCCCGTGATCGAACGAAAGAATTTTATGTTTTTTGTTTTGATGAAAAGGAAAACCATCAGCAGGAATTTTCCATTAACGCACAAATGAATTTAGAATGGTCGAAAAACATGGTTCAATGCGACTTCCACAATGAAAAGAAAGTGCAGATGGTGCGGGGACTTAAGGACTCGTTTCTATGGTGTCTGGCAATTTTTCAAGCACCCAGGGTGCGATTCTACCTGTTAATTAGATCCACTGAGTATTCAAGACACATGAGGCTTTCACAGCCATGCTTAACGCCACAGCCTCATCCTTCGCAGAAGCAGCGAAGGTCCTAGTGCCACTCTTCAAAAAGATGACAAACTAAGTGCAAATGGATACTCAAATCAGCAATATATACCTTTAACTCTCCTCAGGAGTGGGTAACATCAAAGGTAGGCCTGGCTAAGCAGGGAGCTTTGTCTGGCCGGCAAGCTGACTCGCGTTTGCTTGAGAAAGAGGGGGAGGAGAGAGGGGAGCTACAGCAAAAATGCTCTCTGCAAGGTAAATACCCTTTTAGACAGAGATCTACATTAAAAATAATGAGTGTTTACTAATGGAGAGATGCTCTGTAACTGAGATAACCCTAAAATCCCTCCTTTCAAAGCAAATAAACCAAAATACAACATTAATTAAATTGGGGTATCCATTGCCTGTCTGTTTACAAGTGCCATCTTTCTGGTAACGACTCAAAAATGTAAAAGGCTATTTCAAATAACAATTAACAGCCAGTTAAAGGGTTCTTTTCCTTTTCTTCCTCCTTCGAAGAGTTTTGCATCTTTACAGTCTGTAACTGCTCAAGATTAATTGGAGTTTTGCTTGAGTAAAGACTGCAGAATTTGACTCAGAGAATCAAAAATCTGTCTTCATTACCCGGAGCAACATCAGTAAAGACATTTGAATCAATCCAGATTTCAAGTGGTGCAACTAGAAGGATTTGCAAGACAATGGCAGGGACATTCCCAGGAAAACTCAATAGTAGAAACACACAACCTGGCATATGTGAACTGAATTTTCCTCCTCTTCACAAGCATTTACATTAACAACAGTAAATGGAGAGGAGTTCCAGTTATTAACCTGGGTGTATTTTAACTCAGCAATTTTCACAGATCAGTGGTTAGTTATTACTATTGTGAAAGCCTTTGAGACAACTCCAACACAAGGCAAATGACTATGTAAATCACAGATTTAATTAGGGAACTAGCTATGACATACATGCCAGTAATTGCAAATAGTAAAATATGGATGGTGGCTGTGATTTATGTTTAGTCTGTAGATAAAACCAGCAGAGAACAGAGTGCTGTGTGGTTAGATGTAGTGGTTGGAATAACAGAGTATCGAGGAGGTGAAAATACAAGTCAGTTCCTGAATGCTACAAAGAGATTTTGACACGTGCACATTCGATTTGAAATGAACGGGATGACTGTAGGGTAAAGCTGCCCCCAAAATAGTGTGTAAGCCTTGATGTCCATACCCCTTCCAAGAAACTGCGTGAGGGAAAGTCAGCCAAGCGAGTACGCAGGCGCAGTGGCCAACAGCACTGACAGAACATGAGCTACTATAAAAGCCTCTGCTGATTTACATGTCTCCTGCTACAGCCACAACTGGTCCCTTTGCACTATGGTGGATGACAGCCAAGTAACTTCTTTTTTTTTGTTTGTTTTGTTTTACAAACCTCACTGTATATCTTTGTGGCGTCAATGGTTTCCTTTGCATTCAGAGCAAGCCTGAATTTATACAGAAAAATGAAGTTCAGATGTGGTCTACATAAAACATAATAGACTCTAGAACAGCATCACCAGATTCAAGATGATCTGTGAGAAACTCAACCCTGAGTTTAAGAAAAAGGGAGATTTTTCAAGACATTAGTTTACTGGAATGGAAAGAGATTACGATTACCTGGAAAAGACAGCATGAATGAGAAACTGGCCCCCAACTTCTAAGAATGTGAGGGAAGGAAACTAGGAGAAGGGTTAAGGTGTGCTTTGTGAGCTTAATTTATTATTGCCAGGGAGCTGCTGAGTGTATGGCACTGAGTTTGCTTGACATAAGATTCAGTCTAGCAACCAATTACAGAGATTGGGATGACATAATTTGAAAGTTTCTCTAAAATATAACACACGGACGAAGTGACCCTCCTGTGGAATCACGAAAATCTTTCTCCACACAATGCCTTCATTTCAAGCTGGGCTGAAACCCTGTATTTTGATCCTGCCCCTGTTTTAGAACGCTTACTGCCAATCAAGAATTAGCAACCCTGAGCTCCAAACTCGCTAATGTGTTTTCTTCAACAGAGTCTGTCAATGGGTAACATTTTCCTGAGATCCTTTGTTAATTGTAGAACTCGAGACTGCTGCTGCATAGTTATCCTCTTCTGCTTGACCCACTGCTCTTCTCATGCAGAGCTCCCCGTTACTTCTGACAGATCAGAATTAGCGATTTACAGGTTTACAAGTAGCAAAAGGAGTTTCTCAGGAATTTGCACTCCATAGCTCGAGTCTCAATTTACCTCATATTGCGTCACGGAGAACTTTCTGTTACAGAGTATTTTCAGTCCAACATTAAGAATGATGATTTAAAAAAAAAAAGACATGTATTTACGCTGCTGTAGTACCAACAAGGTCAAACAAAACTGTGTTTAAAAATTCCAGAGAACATTCAGAAACAACGTTATCTCCTGAGCGCTTACCTCTCAGGTGGTCAATAGAAGTTGGGCTGGTATGTTACAAAGGTCAGTGCTCCTGCACACTTTCAACTCTGTTGACTTCTGTAGGAATAGGGAACCTTCAGTACATCACAAGACGTCATTTTTCAAATGACACGGATTGGGCCTCACGTTCCCCCTCATTTGTAATCAGGGAAGCTTTGAACTTGCATCCCTTGAGTAGTGTGTGAAAATAGAAGAGCATTCCCTTTTGCCGTAAGAGGCTAGAGACCTCTTTTCCCAGAGGAGGATCTGCCTCTGGAAGACTCTGGCATGAAAGCACGATGCAACCAACCACAGCAGATTGGGAGAACAAAGGAAGCGCAATGTGGCGTCCCATGGGCAGGGTTTGTTACAGCTATACCTTTTCTCGGGGTTAAGTTCTCAATGAGCAATGAACAATTAACCTCGCCATCGATTAAGCACAACACGATGATAACAGAGAGTATTGAGCAGGCTCTAGCAGTTTAGGGAAGGCATCTTGTCACATGGACATCCAGGTTCATGACTAATCTAGGTTACTTCTCCCATTTGAACATATGTACAGCCTTCCACTAAAAAAAAATGCCCTTCTCCCCAGGCTGCAGTACACTGGGAGTAGAATTCATGGTCCCCGCAGAGATGTTTACGTAACTATCTTTATCGAGAGAAAATCGGCTATGATTCAGAGCTTTTGAGACTGTAGGGACCAGAATAGACAAGCAGATTCCCAAGACAAATCCAAAATAATATAAATGTGGTTACAACCCTTTCTGATTAGTAATATCAAAACTTTCTCCCCCAAAAGAGAATAAAGAGTGACACTTCTGTTTTTAGGAGATTGTTGGGGACTCAAGGCTAATTTTTTCACTAAATCACAGTGGATTTTGACTAGTGTGAGCAGGGTTTTCAGGAGGAACAAACTGAGTTGCCTTTGAATTGTTTAAAAGTATTTTTCCTTGAAAAATACAAGACAACACAAAAATTCAAGTGTCATGCCCTAATACCATGCATCCACGCTATTTAATCATCTGAGCTATTACTCGTAATGGCAGTTAATGCCATTTAAAAGCATATAAATCTCATTTGAATGCTTTTAAACTACGGGTTTTAATGTCAACACTACAGAGGCTCCCACCAGAGGGGTTGTCATTATATGATTACGATGCGATGTGAACAGAAAGGCTATGAAATGCTGACAGCCCTCCAACCCCTTTATTTTTAGTTAGTCCATGAAAAAAAACCGTGACTAGGGCTAATCAGAATTCACCTCATCTTGAAAAATTTTAAAAAACAATCATCTTTCTCTGAAATCTTATTTAAAGAAAGAATAAGAAATTTGTGGTTTGGTGGTTCTCCAAATTTATAATTTAAAATTTCATTGAAATGGAATGCAATGAGCAAGGTATTTAAATGTTCTAAAACAAGGCAAGGAATGGCATATTCTGCTATGAAAGTCAGAAATGTCATTTAATAATTACATTCTTTTTATAGTATCTTAAGAACTATATTATAAACAGATTTTGTCTGGTCTGATACTTTGAAAACAGCAGACTGGAAACTGGTGCAGTTTTTCTTAATGCCGAGTTCCTCCAGGAAGTTCTGTTCTCTTTAAGCGAGTGACTTAACAAGCACTTCAAACCTCAGGTGTATTTTGTCATTCCCAGAATACACATGTCTCTGCCTGTCTTCTGCATAAGGACCCCAGGTCACTCGGGGTATTTGCACAGGCCATCACGTGCTGTGATGAAACCCCTTCTTTTTGTGTTTTGCACAACCAAGTGTGTGCCTGTAACTGGACTAGTGATATTTATCACACTGGGAGACTGACGAACCCTTCAAAGATAGGGTACTGCTGAATAGTCCTTAAACAAGATCTAGTGTGTTTTTCACATTTCATAAGCCATTTTGGGAATATGTATAAATGCTGCTAAACTTGTGGGTACAAAAAGGACCAGACAATCAGATGATATATTAAATATAATGTGGTAAACTGGTTTCTGTTCAATGTATACAACACTCAAGTGCAAAGTAACACCAGAGAGCAGGGACCCACCCAGGAAAGCAGAACTAGAAACGCATCATGATAACCCTTTAATAAGGAAACTGATCTAATCCTGGGGTATTTATTTTTCTGGGTTTAGAGCAGTGACTGTATTTAGGTCAATGACACTGACCTTGTTGCAGGTAATTTAGGCACATGCATATTAATATGCATGTCAAAAAATCAGAGGTTGATTTAGAGATCTTGAATTACTTAAAAGATGATAGTATATAAATGTCACATGGTGAAAGAAATGGCAAGAACTATGTATTCAGGATAGCAGTATAGTATGCATACAACTCCACTCAAAAAAATTGCTGGATATAAATGTGTGCTTAGTCCCATAGAAAGATATAACAAGAAACAGTAAATGACAGCCATATAAATGAAAAAAAGCATAAATATTAACAATAATGACTAGCCACCACTGGTCCAACCAGAGAAATCATATGCTAGATGCTTCTTCTCAGGGTGTTAGACTCCTATATTGGAAGTTATATTTTAGCTATTATAAAACGTTTTCAGTACACTGATAATTAAGCAAAATATAGTGGATAATCAAGTAACACATAAGGTTTAATGCCACAGTGAATGTCAAGCTAGATGGTCTTAAAACTAAGCACTTGCTTTGTTTTCAATCTAGAAATACAATAATTTTATTTAAAATAAGATTTCCTATTCCACATTCATGCTACTGCAAAGCTGCAGCTGTCTGTGAATAAACTACCTGCTGTGCTGTCACGTGTATATGGAGAGGTGTGAAACCATACAGATTCCTACCACCTCATCTCAGAATAATTTAAATATCATTGTATTTTAACTTTTGATACATTCTTTAAAAACCACGCTGGAAGCCTATAAGGAACTTGTTGCCCTATCTAAAGCATTACCAAAATGCTGTGGCAGTATTTCCTCACTGATTTCCTAAGTGAACAGTTTAAAGACTTACTGTAAATCAGGAAAGATTCCCTGAAATTAATGGGTCATTGTTAGATTACACAGGAGAGAGAATTAATTCCCAAGTTTGCAGTTATATATTTAAAATAGAAATGCAGGTTTTGACTGTATGTGCCAAGTGCTGTTTCAGAAATACATCTGCAATAGTCAGATTTTTTATTGGTAAAACAAAGCTGAGTGATCATCTTAGCTCATTTGTATATACTCAAATATTAGAACTTCCTTCTGTGAAGAATAGAATAGAATAGAATAGAATAGAATAGAATAGAATAGAATAGAATGAAAGCTTCTAAAAAATTAAAGCCACCTTACAGTTCTATGATGACATATATTTCTTATTATCTGTTAAACCACAAATGCCAGCACTATTCACATTAAGAATCATCACTACATAACTATACTAAATTTCTCTACAACACAATTATCTCTCATCTGTGTGAACCCTTCATCATTGTTACGTTCTAACCTGAATGAAAACATATAAATCAACCTTTCCCTTCAAATTCATCTTTGTTTTCAAAGTGCCATTCATCTTGTTATTAAGGGCTAAATCCTTCTTCCCAGCAAGTAATCTGATAGGATTATTTGCATGAATAAATTGAATGATATTTCAGACAACTGTGTGTTGGTGCATCTCATCTCTGAGCTCCAAGGATTTTCACTGAAACTGTGTCATTACAGTGTCAGTGAAAGCAGGATATTTCTCCCTAACTGTGCCTTAATGACAACAAGCATAAAAATGTAAGGTAAAGTATTGGATTAGAAATACAAGTACAAAGATGTCCTAGAACTTTACTTCTTTATATTTTTCTGTTTTAAAAAGAGAAATTATCCACTCTCCTTTATCAGGTAGACACATTGTGTATTTTTCTGATTTGCAAACAAAGTATAATTCACAGCATGACCAGGGAATTTGTGGATGGTTAGATAAGAACCAACTTCTGAACTTCTGAAGACATCAGCTGACCTTGCGCTGTAAGAGAGACCCCCCCAGGCTGTACTTGCCAACCCCACCTTTCACATTCAGTTCAAAACCCTGCAGATTAAACTGGGCTCCGATCCCAGGCACTGGTGCTGGGTTTGTCTGTTTCCAGGCAAAGAAGCCAATATTGCACATAAAACCCAAGATGATTTTGTCACCCTCCTGTATCGCAGGGTCTCTTAAACCCCAGTCACTGCGAGAAGGGGACTGGGGAAACATCTACGGGTGGCTGGTACCGCTGCTGCCTCTGCCATATGGCTCAGGGTCCTTCCATTTTTCTGTCATGAATGATGAAGCTGTTTTCATCATTTAATGATGCAACTAGGGATTTGGATGGGGGTTTTGGTTGGCAAAAGGGGGCCTCAGATGTGTGACAAAAATTAATAATGTATCCAAGCCCTTATTATACTAGATTAGATGGCGGGAGGTCGGCTTTTACATATTAATGTTTCATGAAAGGCTTATAATAGGATTTAGTATGAAGGGCACACAGATACATCCCCCTCCTCCTGTGTACACATATGAATAAAAATAACCTGTTTTATCACATTTTTAAAAAGCCAAATAAAGCTGCTATACTACAGCTTCTGGCCACAGACTATTATTAAAGAGGATCAGTTTTAATCAATTCTCTCATGAAGCACGGTCAAGCTAAGACTGGCACTTGGGAATAAGTGTTCCTTTCTAATGTCAAAGGTAGCTTATACTATCTGTTTTGCTGGGCAGCTGAGTTCATCAACCACTCTAATATTCATGGCATAATCCCAGCTTTGTTAGCCCTATGCCATTTTGTGCAAATTAAAGGCGCAATTCAGAAAAATCCACTACATTCTGTCTATCATTTATGAAGCCATAAACTGTCAGAGTGGACATTTCACATTTTCAAATGTCTACAGTAGAGGGGTCAACAGAGTCATGAGGAAATCAGCCTTTATCAGAGAAAAGTCATAATGATGATATATGTCCTAGAATAGCTAAACAGTGTGTCCCCACGCTGGATTAATTTTACCTTAATAAACATCAGTATAGTAGTGTAAAAATTCCAAATGAGTGGCTACTCACAGTTCACAGTCAAGGAGGTACCCGTTGATGCACAGGGGAACAGCTGAAAAAAATGCAAATAATTGTCACAACATATTAATGAAAAATAATCTTTTCAGAGGTCAGTAAAAGCACTGTTTTCATTTACATAAATTGAAAGCAAGTAAACCATTGTTAATGGTGTTAAATTTCTAGTTTCCAAGCAAACCTCAAGCAAGTACATTATAGGCTAAAATATTGCTTTCTCTGTTACTGAGAAGCACCTGTATTACTCTCAATTGACTAGTACAAGTCCACAAATGTGGACTTTTGGAACCACTTGGATATCGAATGGCAGTGATTCTCAAGATACTAAATGAACGGAACTAAATTTACTCTTGACGAGCTTTTTCAGGACTAAATATAAACACTTCAGAATTGGACCCTGCTTGTTCAGCTGTAACTAACAAGAATAGGATTATGTGTGAAGTTTGGACTTATTTTTGCATTCTACCCTCCATTGACCCAAATCCTTTGAAGTCAGTATCTGCAGAAAAATTGCCACATAGTTTACATAAAACTACACCGGACACTTTCAGACCAAGTTTGTAAAGAAACCTATTATTTATTGGAATTACATCTCCCAGATATGTCAATACTCTCAAATAACTTTCCTCCCAGTTCTCTCCCAGGTCCTGAGCCTCCATGAATCCTTACTGTGTGTATGATACCTTATAACCAGAGTCACTTTCAGAGGGGAAAAGACCAATCCTCTCTGAACCAAAACCCATGGATGCTTCTGACATAGTTACTTCCAGGCACTCTATCCAACAGGTATCCTTAATCACCTTTACCTGCTTTCATACTTCACCCAATACAATACTTACACTGGCTTTCATGCAACAAAATGCTGTTTTTAGGTTGACTGGGTAAAAACACTAATGTCACTGTCACTTTGCCCTGAAGGAATCTGCGTTTGCTCTGAGCAGTCCAGATTCAATCAGCTGTAACACATGGCCCATGTGGCAGAAGACACTCCACAGAGCAACACAGGTGTAGCTTTTGAGTCCAACACAGAATCATTATTCTCCCAACCAGCTCCACAAAACATTTTAAAGTTAAAACCACAGATAATTTCTTTGAGAAGTGTATTATATATCTCTAAATCAAAACAGGCAGTTGAACCGCAGCCTAAGCCCTGGAACTCGGTAAGGTAATTTGAATGAGACGGTCTTGGTTTGAAACATGATCTAGCAGATTACATATTGAAAGAGCAAGCCATCCCAAAGCTAATGAGCTAGAAGGAATGAGTCAGAGTTTTATCTAGACATATATGGATATAATGAGTTGTAAAACGAAACTGCAGGTTTGAGAGATTCCCCAGCTGAATTCAAACGGGAGAGAGAGAGGGTTGGTAGGGTGATCAAATGAATGAAGAATAAAGAAGATGAGGTGAAGAGGGCCTGGCTTGCTTAGCGATGCAAAAGAAAAAAGACAGAATTGCTATGGGGGTAAACTGCAGAGGTTAAAACCGCAAAAATAAAACAGCATGGGTACAAGATATCTACTGGATGTAAGAAGTAACAAGCTGGAAAGGATTTCAAAATAAGTAGGGCAAATGCTAATTACTTCTGAGATGGAACCCGATCTGCCTATGAAAGGATGATGTAAGGCATTTGCTGTTAAGGGCAACGATCAGAATTTAATGACCCAGGAGTCTTTTTTCCAATGATGCTGTCATCCAATAGTGCCCAAGTTTTTTATAAGATACACACTGATATATCAAAAATAGGTCTGTGAATAGGCAATGGAAGGCACAGCCTGAAAACTGTTTAGGGTCTTGGTTTGGCCTGTGTGAGTCGGTGGCATTAGTGGGGCTTAGAGAAGGCAAAAGGCTAAAGGGACTTTGTGTCGCACATTGACTTAGCCTCTGCATGGCATTTCACTCTGGTGCTCCAGTCCTTGCACGGTCCATTTTGCTAAAAGACTTCTGAATATTTTGGGATTTGTTTATCTTCAAAGCTGGCAGATCAAGCCACAGCGAATTCAGGTCCCCAACATGTTCATGTTCTGTATCAAAGTCTTGGAAGATCTGATACGGGTAGAAACATGCCTTGTAAGAAAGGAAGTGTTCGCTGACAGCTAAACGCCTGAAATTTCTATGTATTCAGTCACTACATAACTGAAAGAAAAATAATCAGTTAAAAAGGATGATCACAAATTGTCATTGCTAGCAGCATTTGCAGAAGGAAGGATCCTGAAAAACTGCTGCATGCCTACAGGCATTCCAGCTAGCTTCTGTCCCGCTTCTCCCTAGGCATTATGTTTTACTGAAAAAATTAAGCATTTAATCCAGCATTCAGCCTTGCACTTCCTCTCAGACCAGAAATTCTTTGTGTTGTATAAAACCCAACATAACTGGGTCTATGTTGTGTTGTTGGCCTTTTGTAGGAGGAGGTGTGTCAAAGGCGAACGATAGTATGTAGAGTCAAAAATAATACATTTTAGAAATCTTGAGCTGACAGAATAGTCTAAAAAGTCACTTTGTGTGATACATGTTCAGCTGCCCAGAGCTGCTCCTGCACTGGGACTGTACCAGGCAAGTGCTGTTCAAGGAAGAACATCAAAGGACAGTCAAGAGCCAGTTTATTTTTACGTATGTTTGATAAAATAAGTCTTTCTTTGACATATTTTATGTGTTTTCTATAATGAAGAGGAATGGCAATGACCAGCTCATCAACTTGAATCCAAATAAATTTAATTTCTTTTAATGACAAAATTTTCATCTCATCTTTAGACTAGGCTGGGAAATCTTTGCAAGGAAAACTCATGTTTCACTCCTCTTTAGTTTCCATCCTTACCTAAGGCCAGGAAAAATCTTTTTTCTTTGTTTACAAATAAAGTATTTCTTCGATAAATATACTTTACCCAATGAAAATAAAGTCCTCTATAATATGATTGGTATTACAACAAAATTGTCAAGTGCAGAGGTTGTATGTCCCAGAAAAGATCATGGGCTACATTTTCCATAGATTCCTGTATACAGTCAGAATAAAGTACCTTAAAATATTTTGATTTGATGTATTGTAGCGGTGTGAAATGGTTTCACACACCTCTCCCCCCACACACCATGATTCCCTAGAAAACTAACAAAATTTAGTGTTTTGTAGACACATCTTCTATGAAATTATGATCAGTCGTTTTTTGGAGGTGAAAACTGTTCAATTACAGTCCTGAATGAATTTTCTATTAAAGCCATTGAAAACTTCTTTAGGTTACCATGAAAAGTGATGTGAAACCTCCTATGCCTTCATAGTTCTCAGTGTAAATCCATTAAAATATATTCAGTCTTGTTTTGTAGTTGTCAGTGACCAACACTTAGTATTCTTTAATTATTTTGGATTTTAATGACATGGCATTCATAATTGATTAATATAATGTATATCTAAGCATCTTAAACCGACAGTATTTTCTCTTGTAAATAAATATTAAAAAATGCTATTTTGAATGTAGAAAGTTACTCTTTGATTTTGATTTTTTTTAAAGGATAAGCTTTATTTGAGGTACTTCCTGTGCTTTAGAACAGATGCCTTATTTGGTTTCTATAACAATTTTGTTTTCACAAAGTTGAACCACTTATCTGGAGAACAGAGACACACAGATAATTGTGGAATTTGTCAATTATATTAAAAAATGACATAAATAGAAATATATGAGATTCAGATGACCGAGAAACGGACTCCTCCCCATACACATATAAAAGGGGTTTTAGCCTTCAGGAGTCTTTTAGCAATTTTCACTCCCAGTCACTGGGGTAAAAGGATGCTTCCAACCAGGAGCCCTTACTTTCAGATATAATATGTGTAAGCCAATACGTCACCCATCTGGCATTCGGCATTTGGCACGCATCTGTGCTCCCACTGTTCTCAGCTCGCTTTTTGAGCTGGCACTTCTTCCAGCCCAGTAACAATATCTATAAAGCACTTCCATGCAGAATGCTCATGTAATATGAATTGCCTGGAAAAGGTAGTTGAGAATAGTGGGGTTGCACAGATGTAGAGATTAGAAATCCAGAGATGAAAATAAATCTATTTCTTTCTTTTTAGTTTGTCCCCAAAGAGAAAAATCAGCCAACTGGCTTGAAACCCAAAAAGATTAATTCCCTCTGCAACCTCATTCCATTCTAAGCATTTTTCCTGAATTGTCAGAGTCATTTCCTTCCTCTGCTCCCATCCCAAATGTCTCTTAGTCAAATATGATTTTGCTATTATTACTACTTGTATTACAGGAGGACTAAGTCACAGCTCATGACCTTCAGATAATGCCAATGTCAGTAAAACACTGAGGATCAGTGTTAGATTCCGTCTTTTGGGACTGACTCTACGGAGTCTAGAAATAGAAATAGATAAGCAAAGCACAATTTTTTGCTTCAGGGCTTCTTGTGGTCACTTCTGAGGGCTTGGCTTTACCCCTTGTTGTCCCCTCCTTGGCATACTACTATCCGTATTTATTAATTTGCCTTCTGTATATGGTTATTTTCTTCTTTATACGGTTATACCAGTTGCTGATTTGGAGGCAGGAAGGAGTTTTCCCCCAAGTCTGGGAACTGCTGAAGGCCTATCAAGGAATTTTAATTCCCTCCTAATGCCAGGGCCGAGAATGATGGCAATGTCGTTGGCCTCTACTGCTCTGTCTCTGTGGCATACTGTAGTTTTCCCGGAGTTTACCTTCAATCTGCTAAAGGTCTTAATTTGTGCCATGGCATTAAAATATGTTTTGTGAGATTTGGAGTGTGTCCAGCATGAAATGGGTGTTCAGGGAAACCTCTGAATGAAAATGCAACAGCAGAGCTACATGGAATTCCTAGGCTGGGCTCAACCCAAGGGATACCATGCAGCAAGACTTGGCTGTAAGAGACGTGTTTGTCTCTAGTGGTGTTTGTGCTTGAGGTATAAAGCCGTCTCCACAAGCCCACGCCACTGTAGAAAGCGTGACTGAAGAAATGCACAATGGGGCATGGCAGTTTTAAGACTGTGTACCCCATAACGGCCACACTTGTCCATTGAAGATGACAGTGGAATATCAAAAGGACAAACAGATACATGTATAAAACATGCGGTGAGGTGTGGGATAGGAGTGAACACTCCCAAACAGGCTGAAATCCTTATTTTAAACAGGGAACCTGTCTGTCTGAGAACAAACATAATCCATCTTTCATTGCAATAAATATGAGTATGGAACTCCACATACTGTCAATTTGCCATGGAAACATAAGGATCTTAAAGAAAAACATGTTTTCTGACCCATATTTGGAGATGATGTTGCAGCAAAATTAAGCAAATGAGAATTGTTTGAGAAGCAGAAATGAAACTAGAGAGCATAACAGATCATAAAATCACTACCTTAACAAACATAACAAAAAGGTAAGCACAAAAATGTAAGCACAAAAAACCCCCAACACAATCTTGAGCGTTGATGAGGGGCTCAGTAAAATGCCTTAGAAATACCTTAGGATCAATCAGAATGTTCAGTTTCCCAATTAATTATATTAGAATGTGAGCAGCCTTCAAAGATATTTAGATTTATTGTATCTGGAAATCATTCTTATTTGATCTAAATAATAATAAATGTAGTTAGCTGAGATACTTAAAACAAGAAAAGAGTAAATTAGTACAAAAAATGGAACTATATCACAATACTCTGTTAGGAAGAAGAATTAAGTATTTATGGAGGTGAAATAAATGTAACAAGACAAAAGAGCACAAAGGAGAAATACTGATTATATTTATGGATACACACTGAGAGATGCAAAGCAAATGGAGGAAGATGCATTTGCTCTTGACTAAGAGTTACAGAGCAAACCAATGCACTGAAATAGGTGTGCACTAAATTCATGGTGCTGGTTTTAGTATGCAGTCAAGAAAAAGGATAAAAAAGCCTTTTCTGGCAAGAATCATAATTTAACTCTAACTTATTCTACCTTTAAATCCATAGATTTTTGGGTGAAAAATTGATCTGTTTTTGAGAAGGCTGTTCTAACAAAGCATAATTCTGAGAGAGAAATGACTTACAAGTGACACTGTGGAATTATTTCATTATCTGATTCTTGATATAACTAAATATTCACTGGTACTTGTGTGTCTAAATACAGGCAAGATTTTCATTTGGAAGACGCATGTCTCCGATCGTTCCCTAAATTACTTTTTCCTTTCTCTTCTGGAAGGAACAGACTCAAGGAAACAGCTTCTCTTTAGTGAACATGAGAACAAAAGCAGTTCTGGGAAACACAGCTTTCAGTTGTGGCAAACAGAAGCTGATTTCAGACACAGAGTTGAAAAACTAAAGTATATTTCCTCAACAAAATAGTTACATACTATAGCAATTTTGTAAATCTCATCCGTGGAAAGAGATGGCATTTTAAAATATTCTATCTTAGCATGATTTTAACAGGGATAGTGATTTAGAGAGTTGCACTGATTTACACTAGCTAAGAACCTGCTCCAGCAAGTCTATGCACAATCACGAATTTAAAACTGTATTGTTGTATTAGGCATTTAGCTAAATATCTGTTCAGAAAAGAAACACGAAAGGCAACAAACCAAACAGTTCTTTCTTCCTGTTTACAAGCAAATATGGATTTTCGCAATGAACCTTTAGAACAGTTACAGTCTATTGCTCTTTAAAAATTGCTAACAGGAACATCTAACTTCTTAAAAGAATTTGTAAAATTCACAAGCAAAGCTCCTATGAGTCCCAAGCTCTTCTTATTAATGAATAAAGAAAAAAGCAAATGAAAACCAAGACACCATTGTGGTTTACGTGAACATATTGAGGGCATTAAAAAGTAAGGAAATGCAGGGCATGTACTTTTGGAATAGAAACTTACATATAAAGAAATGAAGAGTAAAGACACAATTCAGGCCAAAATAGTCCACCCAGTGCAACACAAACACATGCACCAGTCAGTCCCAGTAAATGTACTGAACATGCTGCCAGACAAAGCCCGAAATGTGCTGTACGGCCAGCTAGATGTTGTTTAACACGAGATGAGGAGTTGTTAACACACTGAGGAGAGCAGATTTAGAGCTATTTAACAAAGCTTCCTCACCATGCCAAGAAGCTTTTTTTCTGCTGCCCTTTAATATTTGTCAAATACAAGCGGAGTATACTCAGTTTGCTATTTAAAGATTCATGTCAGGCTGTAATTCTAAATAGAGAACGTGAAACATAGATGTCTTTGAGGAGCATTTTTGTCTTGAAACTTGTTACTGCTTCCTGCTGCTTTGGCCAAAGGTCTGTTTCTCACTAACTTATGGCACTGTACCAATTTCTGAAGAACACTTGCTGAGGTTAAAGGTTTCTGTCAAATCAGTTCCACATCAGATACCGTGATGTCACATGTCAAGATATCTCCAGGATTTATCTTAGCATTACATAGTTTTGTATAAAGGAAGTGGCCAATCATTGCTACTGGCTTCATCCCTTTGCATAGTTCCACTGAAAGGAAAATGGTGGAGGAGGGGAGAGAGGATTATTTCCACAATAAAAGAATGAATGAACATAACAAAATGATATAATAATGCTGGAGAAAAGGGTTCCTTCTACAAGGGGTAGATATTAATTGAATCAAATTAAAATTCAGTCAAAGAAGTGGATTTTTGAAAATGAATCGTCGCTTCACATAGTTATTTAGACCTTGTAATGTGCTTTATTTGAAGCAATTCCTCGGATGCTGTTGGAATCAAAATCAGCAATATTCAATGAGTAGCCTCTGAAAAACCAGCAGAAAGAATGATCTGTTTTCTGTGGTTATGTGTTTTCAGATTGATTAACTCTTGTGTCTAAGAAAATCCCAGCTCTGTTTGAAATTCTTCCTGCTGCTTTGGCATTTATAAAAGTGGATTCTCTTCTGCTTTATAAGTAGTGAATGCATGGTGCCACTTTCTTACAATTAAAGCACTAATAAGAATCTCTTTTTTACTTGGCCACCTGTTTTAGCAAACCATTTGGAAACCTAATTTCCAACTTCTCTACAGGGTGGTGAATTCAGTCAGATTCGCTTGAAATGGATGTGCAAATCAACTAAAGGAAAGCATGGGGATATATAGGGGGAGTAAGATCTATACCTGTGACTGCATAAGGTGTATTTCCTTTGAAATTATGCTAAAATGACATCTATGTCCATGTTTGGTCTGGGTCTTATCAGCCAGGTTATTACACTAGATGGAAGTAGACACTAATCCTGTCCAGCAGTCAGTATATTCCCTACATAAAGAAGATATGTTTAAATACATCTGTATTGATATGTGAGCATATGTGGAATAAGTCAATTGGAACAACACTAAAGTTACTTCCTTTCCTTTTTTACCCCCCACCTTTGCAGAGTATTTGGTGCTGCTATACTGCTGACATCCTCCCTCAACATGTTAATACCGTCCGCAGCCAGGGTGCACTATGGGTGTGTCATCTTCGTTAGGATCCTGCAGGGCCTTGTAGAGGTACGGAAAAATTATAAAAAATGCAGTAAATGTGATAGATGCTTGTTAGCTTTTCATTAGCAACTGTAACATTTCAGGGGAAAATAAAAATTGCTCTCAACTTTATTATTGATTTTCAGCGTAATGGATTTCAACGTATGAATTACAGCTATTTGATTTTCCTTCATCTATAAAGTTAGACAGGAAAGTTTTCCCAGTGAGATATGTATTTAACGCTGAAGTTTCACTGAAATCTTGTACTGCACAGAGCTTATGTTGGCGCTATTCTCAGCAGTTATTTGCTCTTCAGCCTCACAGATTAAATCTATAATAAAGAATTTAGCTTCTATGGTAGGCCCTGACCATGCTCTTGTTGGTATGAATGACTTACCATGATTTAAGAGAGAAAAAAATTGATCTTGCCTTCTAAATGTATATATTTGTTGGTATCTTTACTGAAAGACAGATTTTTAAGCCTGTAGATTGTTGCTTCTTTGTTCCTCAGGGCTGCACAGTTCTGTTGCATGAACTGATTTTAACTCATGCACTTTGTTGTATAAAAAGACTCCAAAAGCGGGTGCAGAATGGGCCTGAAAATTAGTTACACATCAACAAAGTTCTTAAAGTATACATGTATAAATGTGGATCCATTCCTGAAAAGTGACCTGCAGGTAGAGAGGTGTGCTTGACTGCAAAGAGGAGAGGAACAGAAGCGAGCGGGTAATTACAAAATAAAATAGCTATTTTAGGCCCAGTCATTTCTGTGATATTGTCCAAAGGAATTGTGAATGCAAAACATCTCAAATAGAACTGTTTGAAGAGGTTTACAATAAATCATTACAATCTTATGATTACATCTTTATATTTTTTTGAAAAATGAACAAAAGATGGAAATGAACATGAAATTGGTTATAGGATCTTCCTTCAAAAGATAAAAACATATTTTACAACCTGTTTTGTATATTGAGATTGATAATCTCGACATTTATAATAATCTCAACATTTGCCAAAAGTTATTATTTTTTTTTTACTTCTTGCATAGGAGACAAAATATCAAATTAAGAGAAAAGTGACTCTATATAACTATGCATACATCATAATAATTTGTAAGCATTCATTTTGTGAAAAATTTATGTATATTTCCTATTCAATTTTCTAAAATTTCAACACCGCAAGATGCCATGATTTCTGTGCAGTTTTCCTATCATTAAGTTAAAGGCTGGCTTTGAAGGGAGACCTAAAAATTACTGGTTTAAAATCAAACCAACTAATATCAGCCAATAATTTGCTTTAAGTGTTCAAGGAGGTTCATTAAAGACAAGGGTAGTGAAAAACTTCTCTCTTAACATTCTGTTTTTTAAGCTCTCATTGACTTTATTTTCTAGTTTTAGAGCAGTGGAACAGTAAACTCTATTTCCTAAATTATACTTTAAATGTTAGAGCAAAAATGTTAGAAGGCCAGGAAAGCTGAGGGTTGGAGAAATGAGCTCAGCATTAGAAAGACTCCAGAGTGTCTGTGTTTTCATCCTTCCTTTGACTCGGTTACTTGTGCATTAAGATTCTTTCTTTTTAATTCTTCGCATTTCTTTCCTGGAAGGGGGAAGGAGGAGCAAAAGGAAATAATTACGGTTTATATCTGTTTCATTAGGCCTCTTTAATTATTTGGAATGATATACAAAACCCATTTCAACTTTAATAGACACTGAAGTTTTTCTACGGCTGTGCTCAGACTTGCCTATAGAAATGCAAAGCATTCTCGGCTTCTTGTTTGTAGCAATTAAAAAAAGATAAATCATGCAAAGACAATGAACTGAGTGATTGATCAGCATTAGCTAACTTGTGGCATGCCCATTCCCCAGGGGGTCACCTACCCTGCCTGCCACGGTATTTGGAGCAAGTGGGCCCCCCCATTAGAAAGAAGTAGGTTAGCAACCACTTCCTTTTGTGGTAAGTAACTTTCTATTTTTGTCTTTCTTTCATTTGTAACGTAAAAGCATTTTGAGACTGTATTTTTTCTCCTTTTTCATCCACACGTGTCTTGTTTTGTAGGTTCCTATGCAGGAGCTGTTATTGCAATGCCTTTAGCTGGAATTCTAGTGCAATATACTGGGTGGTCTTCTGTGTTCTACGTGTATGGTAGGCATTTTTGCTCCTCTCCCTCCAATATCGTATGACCTTACTCTACCCTTTCTTAAAATGGAAAAGCTACCATTAAGAGGCCATAAAAAAAGACAAGTGGGTCGGTAAAGCTAAAAATACAGTCTAGAGAAAAGGACAATGAAAGAACAGAATTTAAAGGGGACAGTAGGAGAGCAACATTATTCAACAAGAAAAGAAGCCAGTTCATGGTGAAACCTTCCTCACTTCTAGTACAAGTAGTGCAAACTGCTATGCAGAGCTATAGAATCTCAGATCATGTAACGTCGCTCTTCCATTTATACAACTGTAAGTTTAGAGTACCTGCCCTGGCTGAGGTGTCCTGATTTTCATCTGAAGACCTATATAACTTCATTCACACTAGTTGTGCTCCCTTAACTTACACCGATGGAAAAAAATTTTCATTCTGGAGTGTAAAATTGACGTGAATTAGGGGGAAACCTTATGGAAATTTAATAAACTACTCAAGAAGTGCATTGTTATGTTGAATACAATGTCACAATCTTGTACTTTGCAGGCAAAAACAGTAATCAAACAGCAGTGGCTTAAAGCAGAATGGAACCTCATTGACAGTCTGGTGAAATGAAATGGAAGCCACTGCATTGCATTGTATAAAATGATGTTAAAATATCAGTGAATATTCACTTACAGTGAAATCATTCTCTAAATGAAACAAAGACTTCACTGTGGTCCAGCTCTGCATGTATTTTGCACAAATATTTTTTGCAGCATCCGACTCTGTTAGAATGACTCAGTAGAAGAGCAGTAACAAGCACCATTTAAATTTGTTACAATTATTCACAGCTTTTTCTCCTTGTTTGCTGCACTTTACTGTGCATTTTTTTTTAAGTCTTTCTTTCCATTCCAAAGGGAGCTTTGGTATAGTCTGGTACATGTTTTGGCTTTTGGTTTCATATGAGAGTCCTGCAAAGCATCCTACGATCACAGATGAAGAAAGGAGATACATAGAAGAAAGCATTGGAGAGAGTGCCAACCTCCTAGGTGCAATGGAAGTAAGAATATCTCATCCACTTGTTTCTTATGAGATAGGAGTAAAACTCAAAAAACCCAAATGGAAACACCAAAAAAACCCCACCAAACCTAAGACAGAAAAGTATGTTTCAAACAATTGACTTTTTTGGGGGGTGGGGAGATCTGGAACCTGTTGGGGGATTTCTGAGCGGATATTGTTCTGCACGAAGAGAATCATAGAATAGTTCGGGTTGAAAGGGACCTTTAAAGGTCATCTAATCCAACCCCCCTGCAATGAGCAGGGACATCTTCAACTACACCAGGTTGCTCAGAGCCCCGGCCAACCTGACCCTGAATGTTTCCAGGGATGGGGCACCTACCACCTTGTGCCAGTGCTTCACCACCCTTGGTGTAAAACATTTCTTCCTTCTATCTAGTCTAAATCTACCCTCTTTTAGTTTGAAGCCATTACCCGTTGTCCTATCACAACATGCTCTGCTAAAAATTTGTCCCCATATTTCTTGTAAGCTCCCTTTAAGTCCTGAAAAGCCACAATAAGGTCTCCAGTTCTTCCAGCAGATCACTGATAGAATTTATGCCTGTTTTTCTACTCTAAAGTATAAAAAAACCCCCAACAGCTACATTTGAAATTGCAGCTCTATTGAGACTTTCATAGTATCTTGACTTCAAGCGGATAATTTCCTTACTATATAATCCTTTCTGGAAGTTTTTCCTCTTCCTAAAAGTAAATGGGATGAAAAGCACTACTCAGTGTCTCTTGAGGTCCTCAGAACATCAGAAAAAAGGCAAATTCTGACTATTCTACACCTCACTTGCAAGAAATACTGTAAGTTGCAACAGAGCTTGCTAGGAGAGCCATAGGAACATTCCCCATTATCATGGTAACTTTGGGGGAAACATGCTATCAAGCCTCTCATAATCTGACTTAGTTCTGTACTGGATAAGTCCTCAAGAACTCCTAAAAACTAGCTATGAACTCAGAGAATTTTCTAGCCACTTAATAATCCTATCATGTTAAATAATAATTTTCTTATTTCTCTAACTAGTGAAAAGCTTTAAAGACCCTATAATGCGTACTAACTTAAGACAGTAAAAAAAATTTGGTTCTTAAGCCTCACTTCATTAGCTCAAATTTTTACACTATCCGTTCCAAGTAGACCCTCACTACCACTCTTCAATATGTTTTCTAATTGGTCAGAACATTGGTTCTTGACTGAATTCAGGAATAAATAATTTTTCTCTTAGTAAAAAAACTATGCTAGAGATTACATAGGGAACTGGAAATATTACAGGGTTCTTTGATAGCTGACATTTTTAGGTGTTCTTGAGGTAGCATCTGGAATGATGTTTAATAGCAGCAAGCAGTGTTCATGGTTTCTTACATATGGGCTTTTGAAAATCTTACGTGATATGAGATACTTCAAAGGATGTCCATATAATTCTAACTTGGAGCAGATAATCTTTGTCTATTTTTTTGTTGTTGCTTTTTACAACAAAAAAAGCAAAAAAAAATTTTTGCTTAATTGAACATTTTTTGGAAGTGATTAGTTTGTATCAATAGTTCAATTGCTTCTAAAAAATTTAGGCTGAAATTCTTCCCTTAGTATCAAGTTAGCTTTCTGGCTGGCTTCTCATTAATTAAGTCAGGCTCTCACTTAAGTGTAATTTAACAGGTATTGCATATATTCATCTATGGGCTGCTTTTCCTTGAAGAAAAGCCAGTATCCAAATCAACAGTAGACTAAATTCAGCCTCAGACCTCGCTGAAGCAATTTTCAAACACTCATCTGGGTCTGGATCCTGTATTTGGATCAACACAGATGGGCAGAACCCTGGGCTCATGGAGAGGCGCTGGGACTCAGCAGGATTGTAGTTCTGTCCATCTGTCATTTTTTTATTATTATTATGCAATTAATTTTAAAAATACAATAAAATAAACAAAAAATATATTGACTAAGCAGTTTCAGATGAGGCTTGATAAAAAAAAAAAAAAAAAAAAATTCATCCAGAATGCTGGGATTAAGTTTTAAATGCTAAAATACATGCTTAAAATAAATCTAGATGAAAGTGTGTACTCACAGTGTAAAACCTGACTGTTGCCTTAGATACAGCAACATTGTCCTATGTTCATGTTTAAATGATTGAGATAAAGGCACTTGTACATGAGTGTTGTGATATAGTTAAGTATTGCTGACATTCTCCATTTGTGCATTTTGTAGTAAGTTTTACTTGCTTATGTTTGTAAGTTCAATCTGGATCATTCAAACATGAATGCATGCACTTTATGATAATTGAAGTCATTGGAATTCAGATACATAAAGCTGTGCATATATGAGCTTGTTGGAGTACAGGTAAAAATATCAGAGAGGAAAAGGGAAGACAGGTAGTTGATAATGATCAAAATGGTGACCGGATCTCCCTTGCTATGTTTCAGAAATACAAAACTCCATGGAGAAAATTTTTTACATCTATGCCAGTCTATGCAATAATTGTTGCGAACTTCTGTAGAAGCTGGACTTTTTACTTGCTGCTTATTAGTCAGCCTGCTTACTTTGAGGAAGTCTTTGGATTTGAAATAAGCAAGGTATGTAAAAATAATGTAAAGCTTTTGTCTTAGCCAAGTAAATATCAAGTGCTACATTTGCGGTATTTATTAGACGGGAAAGAAAAGTGTTCTGTGTCTTTATCATGGGTTTATAAGCATTAAGTCTTATCCCTTCCAGTTACCGTTGCCTTGAGAAGCACATTTAAGTGAAGTAACGATGACAAAGGATTGGATAGAGGAAGGTGAAGGCAGGATGCGATTTAGTGATGATCTACTTGGCACCATATTGCAAAAAGACCTTCAGTTACGTGCTTGAAACCAGATCACGCACGGTATTAGCAAGGTATCGAGAGACTCATTACACTTCTGTCCCTGACACCCCAGGGGATGCAGGATCCCACTGAAGCTGTAAAGAAAGCATTGACAAGTGGTTCCATTTTTCCAGGTGCCTTTTACAAAGCAGGACCACCTAGTTTTAGGAAGGATAGTGCAATTTATTGACTTTTTGTATCCCCCTTTAGTGTGAGGAGAATTGCTCCCCCTTTTTCACTTAGAAAGAAAAAGAGATGGTGACAAAATATGACACATAGGAGTGATCTAAGGTTCCACATAATTCATGTGAATTTTGGCTCAGATCTGTAATGTAAATAAGCAAACAAGCCTTCAGAGTGTATAGTAAGCTTTCTACTAATACAGATTTCCTTCTTGTGAAAGCGACGGGGGCTTGTGCTTTTGAGAGATCCAAATTCTTTTGATATTGTTCCATGAAGTATTGTCACCCTAAATTACGGCGTAAAGTGACAATTAGACGAGTAGCTTCCAAGGTATCACCGTATTATGGAGCATTGTCAAAAGTATGTAATGCCATCCTGCATTTAAAGATGGGTTCCATCTTTAGCCGGAGTTAAGAAGCTTGAAACATCATCTGTTATGCATGCAATAAGAATGGTCACATCCTATAGAATTAATCTGATCATTTTGTTCCAGATGATTTTTCTTTGGGTGTATTCAAAGAAACACGGAGCTTTGTAAACAATGAGAGCGAAGTCAGTTTTCACCTGCTGTGGATGTGGATGCTCATAAATGAATAGTCATCATTTAGTCAGGAACATCTCAAAGCAGTAACTGCGATATACTTACCTCATAGTCAATGTCTGGCTTCTGGGGAGAAACACGTATTAACATGAAGTTAGCTGTCACAACATAGTTGCCACATATACAAACTAGAGTGAAATGCACAATTTCACAACTGTAATTGAAGAGTAGAGAAAACCTGTTTTCTTTTTCTTCTCATGGAGTCTGACTGCTCTGTAGGCCGATGTATGTCAAGCTGGACCTCAGGCCAACGGGAACTGTGCAAAAACCCCTGTGCTTCAGCACTTTTTCAGATAGACACAATAACCAGAATTCCCTATTAGAACAAAATGCTCTAAATGAAACTATCTGCAAGGTGGTTCTGTTGACAGGAGATAGCAGTTGGCAGTTCATGCCGTGCTCACAGATACCCTATCCTGCTTCGAAGGAATGGTCTTCAAACTCATTGTTCATCTTGGAACAGTCATCACAAAATTACTAGGTCTTACTTCACTAGCATGTGTAACACTTTGAATACTGTCAGTGGATACCTAGTATGTTCTCTTTCACTACATACAGAGTTTCTTAGGCATCTTCTGCCCACATGAAATGAGAAGCTTGAGGGATGGTCAGAAATGAAAGGCAAATGGCCATTGTGCACGTGAGGATGATCCACCGGGAATCTGTCTAGACTGATGTTAGGTTTGCTGGGCAATACTATGCCAATCACCAACAGAAATGTAGCAATTCAGTTAAACACGTTTGACCATGAATTTTCTGAAAAGAAAGGGCAGAGGGGCTATAAGTCAGGGGAAAAAAGCCATTAGCCTAAAGATAAACCATGAAAACAATCTATAAACAAAAAGTGTCACAGCATCAGAGGTTCTTAAAAACTCTGGGTGTCCTTCATAAAATACAACGACAACTTAGGATCACCAGCTTTGTTCATTTAATAAACCAAGTTCAGATTTTTAGTTTTACAACATAGTCTGAAACTGAAGAGAAACAATTAATTTGTTGCTGAATACTTCAGAATGTGAAGAATCAATATTTTCCCATGGTTTATTCTCTGCTAATTCTAATGATTATTTTAGGTGGGCATCTTATCTGCTGTGCCGCATTTAGTGATGACAATTATTGTTCCTATTGGGGGACAAATCGCAGACTTTTTAAGAAGCAAGCAGATTCTTTCAACCACTACTGTGAGAAAGATAATGAACTGTGGAGGTAAGTCTTCCGATGTTATTGAAAAGCTTCTTGTACAGATTCCATGTCCACATAGTACGCTGCACACAGCAAACAAACACATTGCATGGTTTTATGCACTTATGAAGTGATACTTTGTGCATTTTTTGTATATTACAGATACGGTTACTAAATAAAAGTGAACGCAGTTGTTCTTATTCCCAGTTTCAGTATAGGTGTTTGGAACTTGAAGAAGCATTTAGACTGTTAGAGAAGCAGATGAGCTTTCTGGGGGTAATTTGCCTGCCCTTAGCTACTTACTGAATCTGAGCTCCTCATCTAGACACCCTCTGCAGCCAGGGAGCCCAGGCAACTACCTGAGATTACGTGTCTGATTTCTGAGAGGGTAAAGTCACACGAGCTGAATCCTGGCTGCGATAAGGGCTGCAAAATTCATGAGCAGGTTAAGCGTATATTCCCATCAGGGTTGGCCAAAATGACCTAACCAAATCACAGGTATTTCTTTTCACCTTGAAACTGGCAGGAAGTAACCATAAATAAATATTCAAAGAATAAAATAAGGATTATTTGAGATAGCAAGAACAGGTGTTTTTTAGGGATAGAAGAAATACCTGATTATATTCCAGTCTGAGGTAACGTTTTGCCTCTGTCTTCCTGTGAAGTATTACTATATTCTAAGGCCTGCAATATTTGAGAGGGAATGAAATCTCATGCCTGGTTTTCTTTATGATTTCCCCAGGTTTTGGTATGGAAGCAACCCTTCTTCTCGTGGTGGGATATTCTCACAGTAAAGGAGTGGCTATTTCATTCCTAGTGCTAGCTGTAGGCTTCAGTGGATTTGCCATATCTGGTAAGATTATACTACTGTTATTAGCAGATTATTTTATTTTAAGACAGAACATCTCATTTGGTTTTTTTTCATTGATAGTAATTTAAAGAAACCTCAGATTTCCAAACAATATTATTTATGATCATTACAAAGGAAAGTACAATCAGTACCACGTCTTTTATATTAGATTATTTCTGTTCAAGTGCTTCAATCCTTTCAATATTCCTTGCAGCAAATTAGACTTTCCTTTTCAGTGAGGTGCTGATGTACACCATTGATATTTCTTGAAATCAAAAATGTAACAAAAATGGACTGATATTATATCTAAATTTAAATGTCTTTGTTTAAATATAGGCATTTTACTAATTTTTTCCACTCTATGGTAGTTAATGCTTTGTTAATGTTATTTTTTTTTATTACTTTGTGGCCTAATTACTCGCAATCTTTTTCTGATTTAAAATTCAGCTCTTCCCCTTTCCTGCTGATAGATCACCCCTTTGCCTTTGCCTTTCCCAAACACAAGTCACCTGGCCTTTCCCTGTTTTCCCACTGTGATCTTAGTATCTCCCATGCTGGTTCCTTATGTCTAAAACAGGCTCTGTTTTCTTTTGTGCCAAACATCTAAATTCTCCTTAATCAAATCTGTCCTTAATCCCTCGTATTCTGCAAGGTATCATACCTGTTATGTACAGCTTGAGAAGTGTATCACACTTTCCCTAGCAGTTATCCGTATCATACTCTCTGCTTTTTCTCTTTTATTATTTTTCTGTATCCAAAGATTTGTTTTTCTGTTTTCACTGACTTAAGTGCTTATTTTGGGGACAATGAGTTCTGTCACTTCAGAGATGCATGCGTTTTTTCTAAGATTATTTAAATAGTTACTGCAAAAATTTCAACATAATTAAGCTGCTGGAAATGCAAGAGAACAAGCAAATCTTTACAAAAACAATTAAGAAATAACACAGATTTACAGAAAAGAGTCTTTTTACTCCCTTCATTTTACCATTCAAGAACAGAAGGGAACTCCTTTCTGCCGGACTGTATGACAAAAAGAAAAATGTGGGCAATAGGAAAGTGGTACAAGCTGGAAGAAGAAATGACGTGTTATTTACAGCATGAAATGGTCATGAACAACACTGCAAAATATGAACTTGCTCCCTGCTAAAATATCTTCTGGGTTCTCTACTCCACACAGTCACTACTGGGATTCTTTTTTTAAAAACTGCAGTTCTGGGCAAAAAATACATTTGGTATCCTTTTATAACGCATTTTTAAAGGAAAATCAAACCCCAGAGCCTCTGTAGGAATATTTAACAATTATAAGCCTTTTAGAGAAAAAGAAATGCAATTAAACAACCCAAATATGTCATAGGAAAATTGTCAAGCGATAGCATCACTTTTCAGAACTGAAGTAATGCTCCGCTTTTGGTATAAATGTTTGCTGACCTTTGTATTGCAGGATTCAATGTCAACCATTTAGACATTGCCCCGAGGTACGCCAGCATCTTAATGGGGATTTCTAATGGAGTCGGGACCTTGTCTGGAATGGTTTGCCCTATAATTGTCGGAGCAATGACAAAGAACAAGGTAAAGGGCGATACAGTTTTCAAATCTTCCTGTTTAATACTATGGGTTTCAAGAAAAAGACCTTTCCATAGTACAACTTGCCAGGCTATCCGTATTAGTGCCTGGGACCTCTAGGGAGTAGCATCCAGGAACTTGCAAATTTGAAGCATGCTTCACTATATGCTCACCAGGTCAATGCTTTTGTAGGCTAATGAATAGTGATTTTTCAAAGGAAGATGGATATAAATAACTGGAAACTGAACACTTAAATGTTTTAGCCGTGCTGACTATCACAGCCTCAATCCCTAATTTAAATCTTGGAGCTCAGAAGAGTTAGACAAGTTTGTGCACTTGGCTTATGTAGCAAATTTCTTCTTTCCAGACACGTGAAGAGTGGCAGTATGTCTTCCTCATTGCTGCTTTAGTTCATTACGGAGGTGTTATCTTCTATGGCATATTTGCTTCAGGAGAGAAGCAACCCTGGGCAGATCCTGAACAGACAAGTGAAGAGAAATGTGGCTTTATTCATGAAGATGAACTTGCTGAAGAGACAGGGGACATTACTCAGAATTATGTAAATTATGGTACCACCAAGTCTTATGGTGCTACAACCCAGGTCAACGGTGGCTGGCCTAATGGTTGGGAGAAAAAAGAGGAATTTGTACAGGAGGAAGTACAAGACTCATACAACTACAAGGAAGGAGATTATTCATAACAAACCTAAATATTGGTTATCTTTTGTAGTGTTTGTGATTAAATTCATTGTGATTGTTTGCACACAGAAATAAAATGTGGTATAAACATGTAAACACATATCAAACAGGAAGGTCTTACTGTAAAAAAAATGCATCAAAGTGCAATCTGTATGAGTTGTGACATGTCATCACTTTCATTAGGTTATATTTGTTCTATAAACATTAGAGTTTTAAGGGTTTACTGGTCAAAACTATAGAGGCAGTTAGATACTTACAGTATACAAGAGCTAAAACTCATAACTAAGGATTAAAGCACAACTAAGCAACCAAGTTGGCACATCTAATGCTCTTTTTAGAAAGCCAAAATTACTTGATCATTAAAAATGCACTTATATATTTGTTACACTGTATTGAAAGAGATTGTGTTAAATACACACGTTTACTCAGTGCAATGTAGGAATTGTGTGTTTAGTCTAAGACAAGAGCTTTCTTCAAGAAGAAAGGTTGAGTCCTAGGCATTTACAGAGGGTTGATCCAGTTCCTTTAACGGTAATTGCATCAAGCCTAAAGAACAAATAAGGCATATTGTATGTTTATCGTGATTACATGCTGCAGGCTACTCTGTGATGAATAAAGGAATTCTTTAGGAGTTTTATATTGAATGTTTGGGCACAAATTCTTATTTCTATTCTTTACAGAACCTTACGAAATTACAGGCATCGTCATGTTCTTCCCTGCATTTAGCAACTAATATAAAAACAATATATAAAGTTAAGTCTGACTTTTCATGCAGACTGTCAAATCCCTTTATCAAAAAGCAAGCTTTATTATTCTGTTCTTTACAGTATATTCCAACTTTCTACTGGTGTCTTTAGAGAGAGAAAAAACCCAATATAACCTAGAAAAAGATATAGTCTTTTACAAAATTCCAAAGAGAAATTTACTATGAGCAAGTAGCCCTATGAAAAAGGATGTATTTCTTTTGCAGAATATTTTGAAGCCAATAGAAGAAACAGAGAATAATTTAACCCTTATTCTTCCCTTAATAGCTTTCATATTTTTACACATCGTGCCACAGTTGTATACATAGATATAAGTTTATTGAAGATACTGTAATTATAGAAAATGTTGCTATTTTAGAAATCCCTGAAATAAAAAAAATGTATTTGTCTTTCGATTAAACCTAATAATAATGGACACTGAATATGAGTAACATATAAACTCACAATAAACCAAAGTGGTAAATAACTAGTGTTGGGTTGAAAGAAGCCAACAAGCATCACGCTTGTCTTTTCAGCATAACTCAACAGTGACTGCAACATTAGTGTACCAAGCAATAAGTGCAATGCATTATGAAGTGCATAATCTTCTAGACTATATATTAACCTTCATTTAGCCTGTTGTATATATTTGGGGTTGTTGGGATTAAACCAAACTGAACCAACTGAAGTTAGCAACACCAGACCACTTCTTAATACTCTAAAATGACAACAATGATCCATTTCCTAATTCAATCAAACGATTATTATTGTATGTAATAATCCATTCTGGATTCTTGGTCTGTTCATTGTATTGTGCTAGTGATTGGAAACCCTGCTACCGCAATATACAACTTGAGGATTGTTTCTTCTCCTTTTTTTTAATGCAAATCATACCCTGACCTTAAGAAAAGAAGTATTTTGCTTTGTGCCTCAAAGTGATGTAAAATGTGACCATAGCTTTTGCTGTGTTTAATGAAAAAGATGTGGACTGTGTCACTTTTGTTGCTGCAAAAAGTGTTAATAAAATGCTCTATTTATCCTTTTATATAAAAAAGGACTACTGTAGTTTCTTGTCTTTTTTTTAAATGTGCTTTGAGATAGCTGACTAAAATTATAGTCACTGCAGGACAAATTCTTCTATCTGTGTGGAGGTAATATGGCCCAGCTGGGAGCTGTGCGGAATACCCAACATCCTGCGTTGTCTACTCTCTCCTCCAACCACCCACAGATGTGTGGTGGGAGAGGCACCTAGCTCTAGATTGCTGTCCCTCATCTCCTAAGGATGGAAGTAGGTGTGGAAGACAAAGGAGCAGGAGAGACAATGTGCCAGCCAATGCAGCGTAACAGGGAAAGACAGACTAATCTGTGTTGCTGAAGAGCTGGCGTGGATCAGCATTCTCTAATGAAAATGAAAAGCATTACAGACTGCTCTTCTTGGAATTTCTTTCCTCCCTTGCTTCTGCAACAAGACTCCTTAACTGAAAGATGCTACTTTCCATCCATCTTTGGATAGACCCTAATGGAATCAGTAAATTCAACAAAACCTATATTAAAAGTAAGTCTTTTTCTAACAAAATTTTCACTCTTTAATAATTTTCCTGCACCACGTAGAAGGCTGTAGAAACACCAAACTGAACAAAAGGCTGCAAAACACTAGATACAACAGGAATGGGCCCAGTGTTTCTCACCAAGAGGCCGGTTGTCATGAGATGCTGAGTCAGGTAACACACAAAGTTACTGCTAATTGTTTTGATGGACTGGTGTGATGTTGCCATGGAAACTTCCTGAAAGATTCAAAAGTGGGATAAATAGGGGCTGTAAAAGTACTGTTGTATTTATCATGGTAAGAGGACAGCTCAGAAAATTAAAACTAATTAACGAAATCAAAATCAATTCTCAGTTTTCAGTCTAATCTTACAGGTCCTCTGTCTTTCGAAATTGTTTCGATAATTTTCTTTCATTAAATACAGGTATTTTTTTTTCCTTATTAGCTTGACACATTTTAATTGCTTAGAACAAAGGAGAGACTTTCATCCAGGCATTAGATATTGCACTGTTCAGCCCTGCACAATTCAGTGGGAACTCCACAATTGCCTTTAAACTCTAAGATCCTCCACAATTCTCTTTCTAGCTTTCTGCTTCTGCTTTGACTCCTTTACATCCTCTTTACATGGTGGTGCAGAAAAATCTGTTCTGGGAAGGAAGAGGAGCATGACAGGTTTTAAGATTTTTACTTCTTCACAGATTGTTATTCACAGAAAAATGCAGGAGCCAAACATCAGGAACGCGATTGAGAAAGATGGAGGGGAAATCGAGAAAATCATTGGTTCTTGCAAAGGATGATTAAGTGAAGACAAGCAGCAACAGCTCAATCTGTTTAAGGGAAAAGGAGAGCTGAGGGAACATGACCCTTCATCTAAACTCCTACAGTTCTTCTCCGTAAATATGTTTATATTTCTTCCTTGCTACTTCATATTTGTAAGGCAGCATCGCTAAAATATACCTCTTAAGCCTCTTCTGAACCGTGCCCTGTCTGCCCAGAGGTTTCTTTTGTGCACTCACCTTCAAAGTCTAGCTCTGCAGATGCATTGCACTTGTACGGCACAGCATTCCTCCATTGAAACTCTTAGCAGCCCAAATCATCCCCCTTTATCAATCAGGCTGTGTTTGCGGTCACTTGTTTGTTTTGTCCTGTCACCTATTTCCGTTCTGTTCCTCTGTCTGGTACTCTCTGTTCGCTTACTATGTTGGAAAAAAGGAAAGGCATTGCTGCTTACATTTTTATTTATCAGTTAGTTATCTTTTAAATAAAGAACAATAACTAAATGGAAGAAGCAGAATCCAGACTCCATAAAACCGGTAGAAAAGCTTTGAGTTTACTTGGGCTAGAATATCACCTCAAATGTTCACCTCTATGTCCTCAAATGATTTCTTATAGATAGCACCGCTCAGCCAGTGACAACTTCTAAAATATTTGAATCATCATTGGTCAGATCCCTTCTGTTAACATATCCTCTTTGGTGCCGAGATAAAGCTGTCATAAAGTGCTCTTTGCTCTCAGCAGTGATAATGAAATTCAATGGACCAAATTTCATAAAAACACTTTACTATGGGGGAAAAGAAAGCCTCAAGGTAAAGGCTGAATAACAGTGACAAAAGACTATCTGCAAATATGAATGAAGTCCTCTTTCAGCATGAAGCTAGGAACGGGAATGAATATGGAAGGCAGAATAAATGTCACAGTTCAAAGCCGTACTGTTAGAAAGATAACATCACAGTCTTAGTTGCTGCCTCTGAAAGATGAAATGTTTTGTTCCCTTTAGGATAAGCCGTAAAGGAGTTTGAAGACTAGTCTAAGTCTACATTGACTACTTAACAGCAGCTGCTTTTGTACCTATTTTGAATTTGTCTGTGTTTTTTTCTTGAATAATCTTCATTGCACTGGGAGATTTAAGAGTAAATACTCAAAGGACCTAGAACTACAGTCAGATATTTTAATTTTCATTATCTGTGTATAGCCTCTCTGATCCAGCAATGTGCCTGACGTTGCTGTTCTGGCTTTGCTTCAGACTTTTTTACTGTGTTGTATCCCAAAGCACGGCAGAGAAGAAAATGTGTTATATGTTCACATGTGTACAGCTACTGAAGCCTATGTACTTATACTGAAGTCAAGTGCTTAGACAGTATCTTTAGACAGCATGTTTGAGAATTAATGTCACAAAATGATTGTTGGCAAATGTATCCTTGGTAAGGCTTTTACCATTAGAAACATACAATCCTTTCAATTTTTGCTTTAGGTGAAGTCACACTTTCTCAAATGCAAATGATGAGGCATTAAAAAACAATACAAAATAAGATTTTGAGCAACGGTCCAACCTCTGGCAGGCTCTTATCTATAAGAAAGTAAGTAGAGAATAAATATGAAAGAGAAATATTATGTTGCCCTTTCTTAATTAGAGAAACAATATGAAAGGCAGATGTGATGTCAAACATAAAATGTAAGGACAAGTTAGAAATTACAGAAATAAAATGTTGTAGGAAATTTAAGGAAAAGCTTATAGAAAAGCTGCCAAACTTCCTCTCTTTTGCTCTTGGTAGTAGTGAGAAAAAAACCTGAATATGAAATCCTAGATATCTGGTCCACCCTATCCTGAGCCTAAGGTATGATCAAAAGTTGGCTCAGAAGCCGATTACCACATTCTCGCTACACCCTGCCTTGTCCTAACATCGTTTTGAACACATTTCTCTGTCAGGGCCACAAAGGGCGCTTAAAGGCTTTAATTACCCTGAGCATCCTGCCCTGGGAGCCCCACCTGCACCCCCACCCATGGCCCAGGAGCCCTATTTCACCTCAGGCCTGGGCTTCCCTGTCTCCAATCTGCCTCCGGAATAGAAGTTGGATCTATGTATGTTTTGTCCTTGTCTCCAGTGCTGCCTCTGGCCCATCTCCTGTTGCTCCTGAGAGGGCTCACTGGATGGACCCCGGATCCATTTCATTCCTTGCTGTTTCTGGGAGCATCGGTGGTCCCAGCACCCTGTTCTGCCCGCATTGCTCAGAGCCTGTGGGAACGCACCCTGGTCAGTAACGGCACAGCCAGCACCCGGGTCACCCTCCGCTCATGGCTCATGGCCCTCACCCTTTCCTGCTCTTCCTGCTCCTTGCTGGACCCTTTCCACGTTGTGCCAGTGACAGCCCAAGGAGACTTGCTAAGCTTCACTCTGTGAAAGTGCATATGGTCAATTCACACTCCTGAAATTAAGCACCATTGTCAGTCCCTGAAGAGGCAGATCAGTGAATGTCGACCCCATCATTATTTTCTGAAAGTACAGTGAAACATCCTGACATGTCAGAGAGGAGATCTAACCTATTAGACCGTAGTGCTTCTTTAGTAGTAGGTTTTGGATTCCTACTTAAAGTCTGTCTCTCTCATAGATATACTCTGCCATCATGGATATACTCACGGTGACAGTTTCCTTTTCCAGGACGAGCTTTGTCAGTGTGTCTTGAGGGAACTGTATCAAGTTTTTATCCTTGCACCACCAATTTTCTCCACTGTGTAGAGGAAGCTGGTATTACTATCCTCAGCCCTTCTGCTGGAGAAGGTCAGTATTTACTTGCACTTAAAGCAGCTTTTCAAAATGGATGTATCTTCACACTACTTCTGGCTGGGCCCTGTTGCACAATGGCCTACTGTCTGCGAGCAAAAATATGCGGGCAAATTGCGTTCTTGATCTTTGCACTAAGCAGGGTTGGCAGTTAAAACTGATGCTTTGCAAAATTGGCGATGAAGGCTTTATAAAGAGTAACACAGCCTTGTACGACTGACAAGGAGCTGATGACCAGGTGTTGCTTGTGCCTAGAGGATCAAATGGCAGGTTCTGTGCACAGAGAATAGGCAATGAAACGAATATTCGACACGGACAAACAACGCAGCTATATTTGGTTTAGCAAGATCCCAATTCATACTAAGCAGTATGAATTCATTCACAGGCACTATGACCGTGACACCTTGAACACACAATATATGATTTATACATGTCCAAATTTACTTCCTCTACAGCTTTTCTTTCAGAAAACACAGAGATTCCACATCATTAGCAACCTAACAAAATAAACAGGCTAACAATCAGCAAGATTAAGAATTTTATTTCAAATGGTAAACATTTATATGAGAAAGATAGAAGCCATCCAGAAAAAAAATGGTTATTAAAATTAATCTGATTGTAAAACTTCACCTAAAATTTAATGTGAACAATGTTAGAGTATTCTTTTAGGTTTGTATATTCATACACGTACATAAAATAGGCACATATATATGTACATAGTATACAGGTATTTGGAGCAGTAATAAGGGAGAAATCTTAGTGTACACAGAAAGATTGTGGACCTCTTTGGACCTGATCAAAATCCTACTGTAGCCTCAGCAAGTTCAAATAGCACTTACATAAGTCTTCTCTCAAAAACATTAAGATCTACAATACGCATGGTCGTCAGCAACACGTAGCAAAAATGTTAAATCATACACAAGAAGTTCGGCTATTTTTGTTCTTTCTGAGAAGATGTTGAAGTCTGATGGCTTGAGGGAAATTCAGAACAGCAACCTAGAAAAGGTCTGTAAAGCTGGATGGGGATATTGGCAGGAAACCCTTGGTGTTGTTTTGCTTATCTTGACATTCCCACCATTACTTTTTCCAGGTCAGAAATGTAGAATAATCTTTTAGTTACTTTTCCCCATAGCAGGGACTTAGTATTTAGTACTTACTTAAGTTGATATATATATTTCTAGAGGTATGAATAGCCTAATAATATTCTCCATTTTAGGGATCTTCTTGAAGTCAGAACATACTTTTTCAGAGCATCTTGAAAAGGTGTATGAAAAAGAGCTTTCCTTCAAGAATAGAATTTCTTTCACTCATTCAAAAGGTTGCAGTCCTTCTGCCAGTGTTTTCAAGCTTCCTGCTCATCACGCTTACTGAAAAATCTGAACTGATTAAGTAGGGCATGCACAGTAAAAATGAGACCAGGAAATGCTGGATTTACTATGCCATGCACTGTAACAATGCATCAAGGTCCACATACGCAGTGTCTGGTTTAAATCAGTTTTCAGAAGATGAGAGTGGACGGCTGGATGTCCAAGTGCCCAGAGAGAGGAAAAAATTCCTCATATTTGGAAAAATAGTTCTGTGTGACACAAGGAGTCGTATGTAGAAGAATCCAGATACAGGTATGATAGCCCTGCTCACTTATTTACTTCCCTCCACCTTTCTGTAGCATCTGGGAAAGTCAGCAAATCACAGTGAAAGGCCACTATTAGGCCAAAAACAGATGTAAAAAAAAAAAAAAAAGAAGAAAGCAAAAGTGATGCTCGGAAGCAGAAAATTAACTTTATGAGAAAGCATTTCAAAAATAAAGGATAGCATTGTTAAAATTGGAAGATTGCCATTTAATTAGAGTTTGTCTTGTATAATCAATTAAATGTGTCAACACTGGATAATTGCCATAGATGGCCATGAACTAAATAAGTTTGTGAGATGGGTATGATAATTTCCTTCAAGGTAAACATAGAACAATCAACAGAACTGCTTTCAGTTTTAATCTGGAAAGTTACAATGTTCTTTTCTTTTTTGTAAATGTTGCTTTCTGGAATTGAAATTGAATCAAATAAAGACAAGGTCAACCAAATCTCAACTTTTTTTCTCAGCCGTGTTTTTCATAGGATCAATAAAGCACAAACTGTTTACCCTATATAGATGAAGCACCAAATTAAATGTGATGTATGAAAAGATGCTTGTCAGCATGTACAAGTCTTATACAAAAAATCACAAGGCAACACTGTAAGGTGAAGAACAACCATCTAGATCTACTTTAGGAGCCCTGAAGATAATGTTCCACAGTTATTTCTTGACTGATAGCTTGATGGTATATAATAGGATGGGTCTATGAAGCAGTGGACTGATTATGCTTTCTGAGTATTCTCCATTGCACGGACATGCGAATCCTAATTACTGTTGACATATGTCATTTAATAATAAAGGTATAACAATGAGCTCAGCCTAAAGTATAAAAGAAGAGCTAATTCAGTTAACTTATATGTAGACATGCTCCAAAAATTTTCATCTCATTTTAAGCATCCGGAAAATTAAATATGTTAAAAATTAAATTAAAAGTATTAAATGTTTTAAACAAAAGTTGTACTCCAGGAAATATAATTTTGATTTTTCCCCCTATTTCTCTTATATCTCAATTATACCTACCCATGTACAACCAGATTTCCCTTTCTTTTTCAGATATGGTCTGGGTCATGCAGAGAACCTTCAAATTTGACTTTTTCATAAATCAATACACTTTTCTTGTCAAATCAAATAATCTTTTTTACATACTGAACACATTTCAGTAATGAATGAGACACAAATGAAAATGTGGGAAACCAGAATTACCTCTTTAGGCCAATTATTTCAAGAGACTTCTTTTTTTTCTGCCCGTGTTTCATATAAGTAAAAAGAATGGGCATATGTTTAAAAAGCATTTTCTA
Source organism: Chionis minor (assembly GCA_013398295.1). NCBI lineage: Eukaryota > Metazoa > Chordata > Aves > Charadriiformes > Chionidae > Chionis > Chionis minor. The sequence continues at coordinate 142,669 of VZSF01006312.1, forward strand.
GGTCATTTATTTGCTCGTCGTAGAATGTCTTTATTAGCCTAGAACTCGTTCATTCAATGTCAGTCTTATTGCAACTGTAATTTACTGTTTATATTACTAAATGTAAATACTCCATGTTTTATTCAGAATAAAATCCTTTGGGTCATGAGTGGTTTATTTGTTCTTGTGCATTAATTTGACATGAGAGGACACAAAAAGTGCTTAGCAGAAAACTTACAAGCTGAAATAATTGCTGCAGAGTGGGAATGCCAGCGCTATTTAACATTTAACTATCGGCACTCATTTAAGATCTATTCTCTAACTGATATTTTAATGCACAGACTGTGAAACTTTCGAGAACCGGGCACTATCCTCTCTCAAAATACCTGGTTCTGCTTGCTATGGTGTCAATGTGATTTGAAGACATTGATTTCAATACAAGGAAGATAAACCAAGTTTCTCAAGGTCGGTGCTGTCAGACCCATGAACGCTGTGCTGTGTAACGGCCACACTGCAAGCACAGAAATTCTGTTCCAGAACAGCCACCGCTGGGCAGGAGATTATCTGCTATGCTGCTTCTCACGAGATTTCAGTCTGTATTCCCATTTAACAGGAGGGAAGAACTGAACCAGAGAGAAAGCCCTAACTATATTTTCCTCAAATTCAAAACTCTGACATTTGTTAGTTCTCTGCCAGAATGAAAGCTTTATCTCCACAGGACTTTGCAATAAAAGCGGATCAGCTCCAGAGCAGTCCTGGGTTCCGGCGGCTGCTGCTGCAGAGAATCAGAGCCTCACATGTAAGCCTCTCATATTCCAGGCAAATGTTCAAATCCTTCTGTCAGTGAATTGATCTTCCGTATTCTCCTGATCTCTTCTGTTTACTTAGCACGGGTGGGTAAGAGTATTTGAAGCCGAGAGGAATGACGTCTTTGTGACACAGAGTAGAACCGGGGCAGGTACGGCTCCCCGGGACCCAGCGATGTAGCCGTGTCCGCCTGCCATGGCGCCCAAATGCCGGATGTTCCAGACGTTCTGGTGCCACCATGAGTTAGGTCATACACCTTAATGCACACCTAAGTTTCTGTCAGTAGTGACAAGGATAACTCACACAAGAAAGACAATCCCGTAAAAGAACAAATGAAACAACCTAGAGGTATTATGTCATCAGGAAAAAACTCTATTTAACTAATAAGCGAACCTGCAGGTGCTGCTTGGAGATGCCTATTTTCTCTTTTGTTATTGTTTCATTTAATCTTGTGAATTTATCACTTTCCCTTATGTTATAAAAATGAAACAGTGGATCTTATGTAAATTGATTAACAGCAACATGTTAGTAGCATGACTTAATCATTCCCTGTGGGATTACTATTTCCTTTCTTGTTTCTTTCATTTGGTTTTCTTTTTTCTGCAATGAAATCACAGATCACGTGATTGATTCTGGAATAATCTCATAAAAATAATCAAAAAGGCATACAGAAAAAGGAAAGTGTGAGAAAGATTGAGACAGAAAAGAATCCTCCAGCTGACTGAGGGAAGAGCTTTAAAGGTTGCCATCAAAACAGGCTGCAAATCCAAACATGAGAAAAGACAGTAAAATCAATTAGCAAAATTGTATTGTTGATGTTTGGAAGTTAACTGTCTGAATAACAGAGTATAGACATGTTATATATTCTAACACTTTTGGGAAACCTCAGTTGCTTCCAAAATAAAAGGTCTATGTAATTTTGATTAGGAGCTAAAGTTTCTTCCAAAATCTTTTTTGCTGTGCATTTGTTAGCATTTATATGAACAAAAAGTGTTTATAGATCAGCTCGAAGCCTGACGTCGTGTTAAGTGTGACTTTGCTTCTGTTGGCTGAGCAAACAGTGTGGGACCCACTGAGACTCTCAGGAGTGAAATGCTGTTGATCTCCCGGGGAGAAATGTTGGAGTCCCTCATTTCATTTGTTGTATGTGGCCATTAATTTAATTTGTGACTACTAGCAAAGTACAGGAAGATACATACAGATGAATTATTGATCTGCTTTTGGGCACTAATTAGAACAGGTTTACAGTTAATCTCTAAAGCCCTCTTTATCTTGTATGCAATAAACAGGAAAACAAATTTCATTTGTCCTCTGTTGTTCTTGTGATTAATTGAATGTATGAAAACAAAGCAGCAATATATTCCTAATAAGGCATTTGCGAATGAACATTTTAGCTTGCAGACTTCATTCTCATTATTCTGTATCTGCTGAAAGAGCAGAGATTGTCAGTAGCCACTTTGACAGAAGGCAGGGCTCGGGGTAAATTTAGCTATATGCTAATATTTGATTTGCAGCAGGTAAAATGCTTTGCTAAGAACATATAGTAAAAATGAAAAACAATGGACATTTTATGGTAATGAAACAGTAAGTTAGCATGTGATTATATACTGATAATGTCTTTCTGCTTTTCCGTTCTCCTCCCTCACCTCTCTGAGCCTGTGATATGACATTTACTATCACACGGCAGCAAAGCTGAAGCTCCCTTGAAAGCTCCCTCTGAGCCGGTGCCGTTGTCAGCTGTGTGGGCAGCGCTGCCGCAGTGGAGCTCCCTTCTTCCCTTTGCCGGGAGAAACAACAGTTTAAAGAACAGCTTTGGCCACCAACAGCTGAAAACAAGGACCCGGATTGCCTGTGCTGCCACCCCCGATTTCATGTCACACTTTATCATTAGGTATCGCTTCCAGGTAAGCAAAACCAGGCTCTACCAAGCATCACCTTTCAGCAGGATCCCCTCTTACTAATTCATTTTTATATTGTTTTTAAAGGCAACATGTTTTAGATGATCCTCCATTTTGATATGACACAAAAAAAGTGACACAATCTGTATATTAAATAGGAGAAATGGAGATGTCTACGTGAAATATCAATTCTAATTTGTTTATCTTTGTTACTTTGAAAACTCTATTAATGCTAATTAAATTCACATTCGCATTAACACCGACAATTACCTCACTACCTAGTATTGTTGTATTTATTACACCTTAAAGAAAAGACACTCAGAAAATCATCTTTCCTTTTTCTCTTGAGGCTTAAAAGCAGTTTTAAGTCCACAGACAGAAGAATAAGCCCTCCTTGTAGTTCCTCCTGCCTTCCACCGCCTTCAGATGATGCTCAGACAAAATGAGCATGTGCAACATACACTTGTTAAAATTCTGGGTGCTACACTGTACATTTATATGTATATATATGGGTGTATGTGTCTATAAAGATTTAAGATTGCAAAGACAAATACTAACAGTTAGGAGACACGAGAATTAAAATCTGCAAGTACAATCCTAACCAGCTCCTTTTCCACATATATTCTGAAGCAATGCGCAATGAAATAAGGTATTTTTCCATGAGACCTCTGTGTCACTCAGTACACAAATGAGTAACATAAACTAATGAGCAGCTATTGAATATGTTGTTTTCTCCTCCTCGTTCAGTGTTATCACCCCATTTAAATCCTAATTTGAAGACAGAATGATTAATTTCCTTGTTTACTCTTCAGCAATACTCATCACTACAGTATCCTAGTGCTTCAGGCATTGATCCACGTTTCCTCAGCACCTATGTAATGTAAGAGGGCTTTGATTGCAAGCTTAGATAGAGAACTAGATCAGAAAAAGAAAACAATAACTAATTTATAGGGCACTAATTTGAGAGTTTTCAGAACAATTGGTGATAATAAAAACTACCTAAGTTTATAAATACAGCCTGCCGTATCACCGCAGTTACAAATGTTCTAATGCCGTCAGTCAGATGTATCATCTCACCATAACCAGACTGTATCATCTCACACATCTCCCAGAAATAAGAAATACAGTTATTTAATATCTATTTAATATCTTTGTTTGTTTTGTTTAATACCTTGTTTAGTTTCAGTCTAGAAGTTTTGGAATAAGAAAAAAGGAAATCGCTTCGTTGGGATGGCATTCAACAGCCTCAAATAAATCATCATCTCCTTTTGCTAGTAATTTGCTAGCAGTCCTCTGCCTTGGTCAGCACATGTTTTTCACCAAATGTGACAAGTCACTTTTATTCATCTTTAGAAACTGTTTTCTCTGTAATGAATTAGTCAATGATCTTACGAGAACAGTAGTGCCCAATCCCCAGCCTGTTCCCTGCCTCACTCTCCAGCAGCCCAAACGTGCAAACTGCAATTACTGGTCCCAATTTCATTTGATTCCTTAGTCCAGAGGACCCTTTGGATAGCAAAATTGTTGTACCTCAGCTACCCGTATGCCAACCCTTCTATGTGGTTGATAAGAGCAGTCATAATGGTCTACATCACCTGTGGAATCTTTTTCATTGGGATTCTCCATGAGCTGGAACCCCATACGGAATTTATTTCAGTGCATGTGGATAAATATTTGAGCATTTAAGTACAATGAAGTAGTGCATCTTCTGCTAAATTTCAGTGGACAAATCCAATGAAAGTACATGTTACTCTGCAGCCCAAATATTTGAAAGCATACTTTCAAAAATTTCAAAGTTTATATATCAGCATACTGATTTAAATGTCTAAGTAAGTAATTATCAATATCTGGAAGGTTTGCTTCTTACTCTGTGAAAGACTGTTTTCATTTTGTCATGTATATTGCAGAGATGGCCAGAAGGGGATGGGATATGTTGATAATAACAAAGCAACAGTGTCACAGAGACAGTCGGTCAACTTTGGTAGAGTTGCTCGACTGTCTTCAGATGATCCAGTCCAGTTCAATACAAGTAAGAGTATCCCCCATTTAAATTTTGCAAAACTTCATTATCTGCATTTTTTATGAGTCAACACACATTGAGAGGGGGAAAAAAAAAAAAAGGCAAAATTCCAAGAAACAAATCAGTTTGAAAGTGAATATAACGAAACTGCTGAACTACTTTATAAAGGATTTCTGTCTTCAAATATCTGGGTTATTTTTCATAGCTATTTACTTAAGAATCAAGACCTGTATGTACATTAAAACAAATGTAGAAAAAGCCCTTCAACAAACAGTGAATCATGTGCAGGAGTTCAGTCTAAAAAAGGCAACTCCACCAGGAGCCACTAGAGTATAAGAAATTTCACTTATTTGTAAATTCATGAGAAATATAGTTAGTTAAATCCAGACAATGAATTATGAATGGTTCTGAGCGAAGGGGGAAAACTGTACATACTGTACAACTGACAAAGAACATTTTGGCATCCAAGTACTGAGAAAAATACTGCATATAAAATAAATAGTAACTGACAATATGAAAACATTTTTCTATCTCAAAGCCGCCAATCTAGTGGAGAAATATATAGTTTGAAGATGTTGTTCTTCATTTACATAAAGAATGAAATGCTAGAGGCATGAATTATGTCTACTTATCTATTTGTCTCTGGTAGTTCTGAGTTGCCTCTCCATCTTTTGGTCAGTCGTATCTGTTTCTCTAAAGAGCTATTTTTAAAGAGAAAAATTTGCCATTAGCTACAGTTTTGAGTACACAAAACCCAGCAGTGTGGCCACAATATTAGATAACAGCAAAAAAGAGCTGGCAATGCAATGTGCCAGAGGTCGAGCTCTCAAAGTCTGGCTGCGTACTTCTAGCTACTCCTACTTTTGCGTACTTCTGACATGTGTCTCACGTCCAGCTTTTCTGGTGCCTGGAAGCTGCCAGTCTACCCACTCTATGTCAAGTTGAGTAGATATAGAATCATATACACTAAGGACAGGAGCTTGAATTGACAACTATTACGATTTTCCTTTCAGCAAGCTGAATTCCTTTCAAGATTTTCAGATAGACTTCATTGGTACGTGTCGTGGGTTGGTCCTGTTTTACCTCAAACCAGGACATTATGAAGAGAAATAATTGCCTGACCTAAAATTTTAATGAAATTCAACACCAAATATGGCAAATGTGTTGAGCTTCATTTGTATTTTCTCACAAGCAAAGGTTGTCCCTATATCCTAAAAGCTTATTAAACCAAATCTTTCTCCCTTTTCCCTGTTTCAAAATCTTACTGTCAGGAGTCTGGCATAAAAAAATCTTGCAAATCCATGGCAACCTAATTTTTAATCTGCATAATCAAAAATAAGTGCGCACGCGTGTCTTCCTCCCCCTCCCCCCGGTCATACGCTCTGCTGACAAATCCAGCATTTGGAGGACGAGGGATTAGTCACTGGAGCAACAAGGGAAAACTAAGGATTCCTTACAAAAGAAGTGCCTTCAAAACCGTGTGTCTGCTACTCATCACTCCCTTCACGTGAGAATTCAAAAATACTTGGCATGTTTTATGGCAAGTTGCCTTTTTTAAAATAAAATGATAATAACGGGACCTCTCTGACAGCTGCTCCGCGGTTTGGAATACGAATACTAGTCCCAGTGGAGGCAGATTAGAGGCCAAAGTGCAGATGAAATGGGGAGAGGTGAAAGGTTATTAGCTTGAGACATGTGTCTCCAAAATGTATCTTACAGATCTCCACCACATAGCAATGCTGTTATATTTACATCACCTTTTAAGTTCTGGTTGAGCGCTCTTTAAAATAGAGCGTATACAGAAATATGGACTACATAGTCATTATACACATGATATACCTGAAATAGCATTTAGCAATCTTTAGAAAAGATTATGAATCATAATCATAAAGAAAACTTTATGAATATTATGTGTTATAATTAGGCATGGCATTAATTACATGAGAAGGAACATCGTTAGACCAGTTTCTTTTCTTTTGTTCATAAATTAATTTTGCATTTACCCAAAGCACGTACTGTTACCAAATCTTAATTTTTCTGTCATACCGTTTGCTATTCAGGAATAAATACTGACAAGAATCAGGGATAATTAGCCAACTAATTTTACTGCATGGACAGTTTAGGAATACGATGCACACTGTTGTCTCAGCAGCATCAGATATTGCACAGAGAACCTGTGGAAGCTGCGGGGAGGATCTATCAAGGCTGGGAAATAGGATATGCTATGAGATCATCAGGAAACATTTCTATTGTTTCCTTGCCTGGTGTAGCACATACGCAAAGCAGCCCATTGCTCACCTCGCCTAGCAGAACGCAGTTCCTTTACTGAGAGAAAAAGAAAGCTGAGAACATCTTTGTTTGGGCCGAGTCCCTTTTAGGATGACAGCACACAGTATATGCTGCCATATAATTTTTAGTGGCAGCTACGTGCTGTCTAAGGATTTCCACACCATTGACAGTGTACAAGGAGAGGTCTGCTAAAATCTCACACAATAGAATTTGCTTCTACTTTTTCCTTTTAAAGATGCCCGATACTGAGTAAATATATACCAATATATTCTTAAAAGAAAATTTTAACTAAGCCCTTGACATTTGGAAAATACATGAGTTATAGATGCTTCTGAAATTTCAATTTGTGTATCTTTCTGTACATGTATGATAACATTTTTCAAGGATCATTTGACACATATTGCACTCATTTTGCACACACTGTGTACACAAGGACAACATCGCTAAGAGCTCTAAACTGTTTTAAATTTTGCTTGGTCAAATATCTGAAATCCTAACCTATTTGTTACTTAAACAGAATTTTTTTAATACATTTTTGCATGAGGTTTTGCAATATTTTATAACAATATTCAGTAAAACCTTTTACATCCAGAGAAACATTCTTTTATCGCTCTGAACCTGCCAAGAGGTCCCTGCAGCACTCAGAGAATGATCGATACTGTAGAAAACATCAGACACATCCAACTTCTTTTTTCTCCTTAAAGCATTAGCACGTAGCATATGTAACTTGACACGCAGAAACTTCACATAATGTTATGACCCTTGACAATTCAGTGCCATATCCGGCAACTTTCAAAAGCTATAGGAAAGGCTATGTGAGTGGGAGGAGAAGACAAATATCAGTAGATTGATAGTAGTATCTTTTTCTCTAAATAGAATTCAGTGCAAATTTGGAAAAAAGTACACGTTGGTAAGTATTAAAGACACTTGAGTAGATCCAGTTACTGTGTACAGCAGGCACTGTCAATGCAACTAATTTAATCACTGGAACTAACTCAAGAAAAAAAACCAGTTAATTATGGTCTTATATAAGGAGTGACGTCAGTCCATGTCTCAGTCCTGGAAAATAATGCAGCCTTGTGGGGCTTTTAAATCTAGCAGCTGGCAGACTGTGATGTTGACAAGCAGAAAGCAAGAGCTGTTTTATTTTTAAAGTCAGAATCTCTGGCCAAAGTTGGGAGAGATCTGATTTTTTTTTTCTTTTTCCTGTTCTTGGCCCCCTGCCAGTCTGGAATTTACACAGAGGCAGTTGTTCTAGGTTCAGGTGCAGCAACTCTGGAACCCAGGCAATTTAAATTTTATTATTGTCATTTCTTTCAAGCTGCAAATATGAAATTGTGATAATCCTGATACAAAACACGAATACAAGCACAAATTACTGTGAATGCAGCATTTATCATAATGTTTTTCCTCAAAAGAATATTTGAGAGAAATGTAACTGGTCCTGATTTCTTTATAATGCTTTTGGAAAACGCTCCTTGGGGATCTGTTCCATTACGCACGTTGCTCTGTAATGTGAAATGGCCGGCCATTTGGCACGCGTTTTGGTGACAGGACGAGGAACGTGCCATGCTGAGACGCCAGCAAAGGTAGTGGTCCAGCCATCTCACTTCTGCGATCATGCAGAGCGGCTGATTGACTTGTCTGGGTCCACCGATGGTGGGAAGAAGAGCAGGTAGCAAAGAAGAAAGATGTGGCTACAATTCAACTGATCTGATATCTTGTTTCTCAATGATGATAGCAAAGCTACTAATTGTTTATATGTTACCTGAGTGATCTCAAAGAGATCTTCACAGAGAAAATAAAGTTTTATGCTCTCTTACAGGTAGGAAAATCCAACTACAGCAAATCGAAAGGACCAGGAGACGTTTAGCCAGTAGGTTACTGGCAGAGCTAGCAACAGAACCCCGTTTTCAGCTCGACTGTGCTATTGAACCGTACTACCTTTTTTTGGCAAAAAAGAAAAAAAATAGACATATACAGATATACTTGGATTAATTGGTTTGGACTTCAATTAATTTCAGCACAGTGTAATTCTTGATTCCAACAGAGCACCGCCTCATCAGAGTCTGGAAAATGTGGCTGAACTGCTGGGAGTGACACTTAACAATTCTTTACTGTCATTTTTTGTACACAGGACTTCTGTAACATCAGGCTGTGTGCTCTGAAGATGTTCAGCATCTCACAGGATTTAAAACTAAGTCATCAAGTTGAGCTCTAAATAATTTGATGGGGAAAAATATTTCTCTGTCTCCTTTTGGAGGCCCTCTTCAAGGGCACAGGCTTCTTTTTCCACTTATAAAAATTCTATTGTTCTCCCTTAAGCAGTGAATTGCAAGAAACAAAATTTTACTGGGCACTTCAATAAACCACTTTGAGCTTCTTGGCTTTGCAGACACACAATGAATGAGTAATAAATGCTCCTTGAAGGATCAGAGCAATTGCCAGCGAATGAGATTACATGCCACATCCTGCTGCTGTCTGTCTTGGCAGCACTCACACATAGGAACTTTAGAGGAAGGTATTAGAATTATATTACTAGGGGCATATGCATTTCTAAATACAGCGATTATCTCCTAAAGCCCAACATCTGCATTTCAGGTTCTACACCTCTCAAAATGTAGCATTTCAAAGAAAAATGCATGAGCAAGCACAGCAATCCTATGTGAGGAAATTTTACTGAATTTTCTGCATTCATATTTCTGAAAAAGCTTTAAACACTGCTTATTTATTTTCCTCAAAGACTATCAGTCCATTAATTCCTTTCTTTGAGAAATAGGTTCATTGCTGCACAAATGTTACAGAAGAATACAGAATGCCTAATAGTTTATCATGGAGATAAATGAGCAAAAGAGCCCTTTCCTTTCTCATTCCTAAGCGTAAGCAAGTATATTCCTCTGTGCCATAAATCAGAAATACACAAGAAGTCCAACCAATTTTCCAATAAAATATGCCTCCTTTGGGTTTAATGTATAAGATATAAGCATTCTGTCCTAAGACAATGACAATGCTTCTGTCACAGAGAGTGACTGAGCTACATAAACCAAGAGCAGCTGTAACCTGTGTTGCCAACAACTTATGTAGCTTTTCTTACCTTCTCATTGTGCTGTTCAGTAAAAAATGCATCCAGGTAGTTACCATGGTAATTCCTGCATCACATGATAATCATAAGCTGTTGCAGAGATATAGAGCATCTCCTTAAAGAAGCATGCATAGATGCACATAGATAACATAATAAATTTTTAGATAAACTTCCTTGTTCAGTACATCTTAAATTAGATCAGGTGTGAAAACATCAGCACAGAAAAGACCACATCAACACTTCCCAAACTAGACAACTGTAACGCTGAAAACACATTTGCTTGTAACTAGCTCAATGGGCACAAATGATTAATTAGATTTTAAAACCTTAGGACAGAAGCTGCATTGCTTTCTTGTACAGGGCAACCAGTATTACTTATACTTTGCAAATACTCATAACAGAAACAACTGATTGTTTCCTTTGTAAAGTAGTCCTGAAAGCACTCGATAGAGATGCTAAGAAGGTAACTGTATGCATTAAATTAAACTCGTGCAGTCACACAGGAAAAGTAGAATGAATTTGATTTTCTGGGCTCCTTTCAAATTTGAAAGTAACAAATCCCAGCAAGTAAGTGTTTTAGTCTTTGGTCACAACCTAATCAACCTGAAGAAAATATCCCAGGTACTTAGACAGAAAAAAGCATTTCAGGCTTAGGAGTGTGCTCCTGCCTTAGCTTCTCCAACTGAGAACAGAGGGGTTTTTTGCTTTTGAAGCAGCTTGTCTTTAACTGTGAAGCAATCTCTCTCTCATCAGAAAATTCTCTCTCTAAAGTTCTCATTCAGGTTGATCTAAAGCAAAGCCTGGTGTGTGACTAGGCAAGGACATAAAAGGATGGAAGAAATCTAAAAATGCTTCATTAAAAGGTGTTTGCTTACATACGTGGGGGTAGCAGGGAGAGGAGAGGGAAGAGGCAGTGTATTTTATCTATCTATCTATCTATCTATCTATCTATCTATCTATCTCATCACTTTTCCTGTTTCGCTAATGCAACTACTGAGTTTTTGTGCGGCTCGCAACATGTAGAGCAGCGAAGCCCATTAGGCAGCCTTGTTGCTCTTCTGTGCACAATAGAGGCAAAGAGGGCTTCTTCTTGTTCTCTTTCACATCAATTACAACCCGTGACACTGATTTTCCACAGAATCTTTCTGCACATTGGGCCAGACATACGATAAGGAGTAGAAAGATGGGCTTGGTACAAAAGCCTGACCTCTTCTCCCTCACCAACTACACGGAAACAATTCAATACAAAAAAAGCTAAAGTGGTATTAGCACTACCGTCTACAATCAGGATTTATCACAAATTTAAAAGCACTGAAAATGCAAGTAATTTGGTGATTTCTCCTGATGATCCAGTGGTTGCCTTGTAATCCCAAAGACATCAGCTCGTCAGCCAAATTAACTAAATTTAACTCATGTCTCTCCATCTGATGTTTGAATCCACCTTGAAATTTGCATCCTAGACCTCTCAAGTTCTCGTAGCATCTCTACAGCAATTTTGAATGTATTTTTAAAAGGATAATTATTACAATTATTTTAAAAGCTGCTAAAATCTTACACAGCCAATAACAATGCTATACACTGCATTTCTGCATTCCACATGAATCTACAGCTATTGTCAGTTCTTCTCCACATCACCTGGTTAAGAACAGTGTTGATGAGACCCCATCACCATAAAAGAGTAGGAAAACTTTGTTTTTCTCTCTAAGTGGAACCAATATTACGCAAGTAGTCTGCTAGGCACCCTGCTTTTGACTCTTCAAGGCCTTATAGGTGAAAGTTAGCACTTGGGTTTAAGGTAGCATGTGGGATGAACATAGGTGTAACAGGTTTAGTGTGAAAGCATTCATTTTTTCACTTTTCCTCAATGTTTAGTTGATTTTAAGGAAAAAACCATACAAAATGGATTGTAGAGATAGTAGTGGAGACCAGCTGAGAGCGTGTGGGCAATTTCTAACTTGAAAGCCAAGACAGATACTCTTTGTCAAGTAAAAGTAGAGAGAGAAAAATAAACCGGCTCTAATTAGGGACAGAAATCAATGACATTTGATTCTGTGTACAAGCAACTGTGCAAGGAATGGAGAACTTCAGCTTCTACCAGCATCTGAAGACAAGGAGGGGTCATAAGCACTCCACAAATGCTTCTTCCAACTTTTGAAAGGTTGGGGGGGGTTTTGGCATATTGTCTTAGTCTACTTTCCATATCAGAGCAGACCCTATTTCTCCTGTTCATTGCCATAAGCTACTTGCAGTTCACAAAACTTAGTCTCAGGAAAATGTCAAATGTAATGAAAAAGAAAGAGGCAAAGTTATAAAAGAGAGAAAGTTGGCAACAAGTTCTCCTGCGGGTCACATTCTCACAGGTTCGGCAAGTTCTTCTGTTTCATCCACTAAAAAACATGCTACCACCTCAGCTGCTTCTACTGCTGCCATTGCTGCTCTGGTTTGTGTCACCAGGGTATTGTCCATAAAAAGAACATCTCCTAAAGCACTGCATAATGTCAATGCTGGTTGACAAGGTGGAAAAACAGTTTTACTCTTGAAAAACACCAAAAATGAACCACTGGGAGTTTACTCCTTTTCTTTCTTTACCACAAAGCAGATCGTGAAAGAAATGGATTATAACGATGTTGATGAAGAAAGAATAAAATACTCATTATTATGATATAATGTTCAAGGATAATTTTGAGAATATTAGAATATATGATGGATCCAAAGCCTGAGTAGAGTCTAGAAAAAACGGTTTTGAGGTCCTCTAATATGAACTCCAACACTGAGAAGAACCCCGAAGAAAGAGGAAATGCCACTGATTTTTCAGTTAGATATAATCAGTACAACGGACTTTATTCTAGCTCTTGGAAAGATAGAGAGCCACAACTTACCAGAATAAAAATTAAGGTTATGATTAAACTAGAAGCTAGTGGGTAAGTGATAATAAATAACAGAAGGCTTGTTAGAAAGTTTAAAATATATTTTGTTAAATTGCCTGTTGATTCTGTATGTTGACAGCAATGGGTTTACACCTAGAGCAAAATTAATTCTTAAAAGAATGCAGAAAATCACCTACCACCCTACACAGTTATATCTGAGAATCTCCACAGAAATTCCAAAGACACTTCAGATTATAACTATTGTACTGAGACCATAAAAGGAGCCACAGTGAATATTAAGGTACTAATGACTGTGGTGAGAAAGTGATGACATATTTCTGTTAAAGATGAGAGTAAATGGGACCCTCCATCCATCACTTACTGAGGTTTAAGAATATATTCATTCTGTAGTTGTAGAAATCTGCAAATCTGACTTTTCTCAATATCTTTCAGTGGTAACAGGAACCTGGGGAGTGGCTGAAGCCTGGGAAAGCGTAAGATAAGGACTAAAGCACAAACTAATTTATAATTTTTAAAAGTTAGACTATCAGTTGTCTGATTATCTGAGCAACAAGATATTGGTACACCTTTCTGCATGATGCTGAGGAGAAGAAAAATTAATACTTTTAAGACGAAGCTCTATCATTTTATGGAAGTGTGTATGCAGCATATGGTTGTCTGAATAGCAGCAGAGTATATATGAGGATTCACAAGTTTATCTCTAGTCCTTGCGACATGTAGGATTATTTTTAAAGGACCAAAAAGTACCTATGGGAAATACTCTTAACACAGGCCTCTCAACATCACTTTCACATCCACAACATGATGCTATTATTATTTTTTTTAGTAAGCTGGATTCTTTTCTAGATATAAGAGTCTTTGGTTTTCTTTTACAGTGAGTTCCTGAGGCAGAATTGCTAACAATTAATCATTAGGCTGAATAAGGGTTGCTTCAAATGTCACTGACCAAGTGACTAGTATAATGCTGTTAATGGGATCTGGTAGTGCTTTGGAGCTAACATATACGTATCTAGTTGGCTTTTGGGTCTAGACCAAGTACGGCAATACCAGGCTGTTTCAGACCGACAGTTACAACATTATCTGTTCTCTTTTTTCCTGTATGTTTTCTGCTCATGAAAAAAGTTTTTATTCTCTAAATAACCAAATGTATCTCCTAACTTTTAAGAACATCAAAAAGTCTGTGAGGATCAAGATGAATCATTTGACACACGCATATTTCAATGAATGTGTGGGTGGACGCCAGAATGTTTTACCCTTACTGCTGTTAACTTTCAGGCTGCAAAATTATCAGGTATCAAAATTATGTCATTGATTCCACAGAATCTTCACTAACAAAATCTGCCAGGTGGTGACTAAAGAATTATTCTGAGATGTGGAAGATTTAAATTGAGCCCCGTGATAGGATATAGGCTTCCTGTGTTATCTTGTGCATGTTACTAAGGTCATTCAAACATGATGCAGAAAATCTGTGCTTTCTCCTCTGTATGAGGGGATTCATTTCCAGTTGTCTCAGAACAGCTGTCTGTTCTGAGATTTAGGTTTGGGGTTTTTTTTGTTTTGTTTTGATTTTGTGGTTTTTGGTCTTGTTTTTGATTTTGTTTTTGTCAGGCCCTACTGCCCTAATTTGATGGTCTTGATTTCTTGTGCTGGAAAAGACAAATGACAGGTCACCATGCTACTCATGATTTTGAAGATTTCTGTCTCAAGTTGTCTTTATTTCCATGTCAAAGATCTCCAGCTTATGCTGTCACCCTCTATGTGGAAGTCATTCCATTCTTTGGAATTCCATTTCTCTGAAACTTTTCTGGTTGCAGTACATATTTTGGGGGAATGAAGGGATTGACACAGGGACTGCTGACAAGGACTTGGGGGTACTGGTGGATGAAAAGCTGGACTTGAGCCGAAAATACGTGTTCACAGCCCAGAAGGCCAACCGCATCCTGGGCTGCATCAAAAGCAGCGTGGCCAGCAGGGCGAGAGAGGTGATTCTGCCCCTCTACTCCGCTCTGGTGACATCCTACCTGGAGTCCTGTGTCCAGCTCTGTGGCCCCCAACATAAGAAGGACATGTTGGAGCAAGTCCAGAGGAGGACCACAAAGGTGATCAGGGCACTGGAGCACCTCTGCTATGAGGACAGGCTGAGATTGTTGATGTTGTTCAGCCTGGAGAAGAGAAGGCTCTGAGGAGACCTTATAGCAGCCTAGTGCTTAAAGGTGGCTTATAAGAAAGATGGGGACAAACTTTTTAGCAGGACTTGTTGCGACAGGACAAGAAGTAACGGCTTTAAACTAAAAGAGAGTAGATTTAGACTAGATAAAAGGAAGAAATGTTTTACACCGAGGGTGGTGAAATACTGGCCCAGGTTGCCCAGAAAGGTGATAGATGCCCCATCCCTGGAAACATTCAGGGTCAGGTTGGCCGGGGCTCTGAGCAACCTGATCTAGTTGAAGATGTCCCTGCTCATTGCAGGGGGGTTGGACTAGACGACCTTTAAATGTCCCTTCTGACCCAAACTATTCTATGATTCTATGATTCTATGATTCTGTGACTATAACTGTCGATATTTCTGCTGTTAGCAAACTACGGATGTATTCAATGGTTTCATGCAGTTTTCGTTATCTTCTACTATTTCAGTAATGCATTAAGTTTGATTTTCTTTTTGACCTTTGTTGAACACTGGGCATAGCATGCGTCTCTATACTATGATTCCAATGTCTTGTTCCTAAGTGGTAATGGTCATCTCAGAGTCCATCATATTATATATGAAGGTAGGACAATCTTCCCCATGTGCAACATTTCACACACAAATGAACTTAAATTCTCATGCATAGTTTATATACATAATTTACTCCAGAAATGAGAACCAGAAATAGTAACTCAAGCAGTGCCACATGAAAAAGGGAAATTAGATTCCTAACACCTACTCTACTAAATAATTCATTTTTTATATTACTTATTGATTGGAAATAAGAAGCATATCTCACCCTTCCTAACTTAATGCTATCACTAGGACGTAGGCTCTCTCCCTTGTCTCAAACATGCCTTCTTTCTCTTGCAGACCTCCATAAATATTTAATTGTTCAACTTGGTGTGGGACAGCTTCAGGCAGGAAGGAAAGATGACATATTATTCTACAGTATTTTACTGGCTGATGACTAAAACCAGAAGGAAGGGGAGAGAAACGGAAGGAAGGGGGGGAAAAGGAGAGGGAAGTGGGGAGAGAGGGAAAAGGAAGAGAAGGGAGAGGCAGAAAGAAGGAGGAAAGAAGTTAACATTTGTCAGACAAAAGAGGGAACTGAATTCAAGTCTGTAGCCCACATTAGTCCTTGTACTACTGAGTGAGTAGGTACATTTTGAAGCACCTGCTTCTGCTATCTTTTGAAAGAAGATTGGCTTCACCTCACAAAAAACCCAAAATGCTTGATTCCCAGGGAGAGTCCAGGATTGAACTGAGAAAAGTAACTGAGCAGAATTCCTGACAGCCTTTTAATTCCTGGAAAGGAGATGAGTTCAAGCCATGTCTTTCTCTTCATGATTTCCTCTTGGCATTTCACAGTTCCTTGGTCAGTTCTTGAGCCTTTGCACAGCATATTCTCACTAAGCCTGAGTTCTTGTGTTGTGCCAGGCCCGAGGGACTTTGGCTGTGGTTTCCACACAGTGGCAAAGCAAACGAGTTAGAATCTGCCAGGTGTGACATTAGGTGACCCAAGATCCCCTTGCCACTGTAGTCTCTAATTCTGACTGAAAATCAAATGGATTTAGGTTCAACAGAGTCTGAAATCTGATCTTCAACATTATTAGACTCCTATTAAATAGAACTAAAATGGCTAATTATTTTTGATGATCTCAGTGTAAACAATTTTTTTAACATGACACTTAAATTCCCAAGTGAAGTAGATACTGAAACAAACGATGAAGCCATAATAAGGTATTTTTAATATACAGCACTTTAGGAGCCTCCACATCAGTCGTTTGGTTTCCCACATGTATGATTAGTATGGTAATGCTTTCATTCATCCTTCATTTCCATGTGGATTTTATGCTTTTTGGGGGATACAGATTATTTTAGAGTGTATGTACCATACCAAGTGCAGTGGGGTCCTAATCACAGTTCTAGGCTATAGTAACTTTGGCAATATTGTGACCACCTGTTTTGTTTCTATATAAGCCTTTTTAGTCACCACTATCTATTTCTCTGATGTCTTTCTCACAGAGAGAAAAATACTTTCAAAATGGTGGTATTTGTGGACACCATTGCTGGCATACTCACTTAAAATACTTTCTTTCCTAAATGTGAAGAAACCTGAAGAAAATCAACGGTCCCTCAAAATGCCTTGAAAATCCAGGCCTATGGGATTTATATGTTCATTTCCCATGGAAATAAAAGGGAAATAGTCAAATGCCCTGTGCAATTCTGAAAACCATATCATAAGATTTATGGTAATGTCTAAAAAGCTAAAAAGGAAATTCTTTCCCCAGCAATTACATATATTATTGATCTCTGTATTTAGCTGTATTTTCATTCTTCACAAAGAACAAAACATTTGTAAGTCTACTGATTCTATTTCTCAGTATTCCTGGCAAATATAGGATTGTTTTCATTAGTGGCAAAACCTATTTTTGCTCTGCTATTCAGTGTGCATTCTGTGCTACGCTGTAATGCAAGCTAAAAGCTTTTCTTGGGTATGCAAAATAGTTTATTATTCCTAACAGTTACACACAACCAGGTTTAGTTAAAGAAATATGGCTGGATTTAAAGGGCACAAACCCTCCAAAGACCTAAAAATAATCAATTCTTTAGGGGGTTCTGGAGGTTTTAAGTATGTTTCTGCAGTACAGAAATCTAATGTGAATTATAAAAAGAAAACAGTGCCCTAATAGCTTGCAGTATTATTTTACATCCCAAAATTGTAAAATTCAATGTGTACACTCCACAACGCATGGCCAAAATCTGCCCTTCTATGCGTCCCCATTGATTTTAACATTATTTAAATTGTTCAGAACAGAAAGAAAGCTATTGTAAAAATTTTCAGGCTGTAACATACTTTACTGTAACGACATGTATAGTATTAGCATATTCTCTGCAACACAGCAGACTTTTCAGATGGGCCAAGTCTGCCTCTGGCTCCAAAGGTGTAGACGCCTCCCGGCAGTGAACCAGGGCAGTTCTGCTAAATGAGGAATTACTACGTTTGAGCACCCCCACCAAATTAAGGATCACTCGATTTTAGTGCAACTTCTGAGCATATGGAATCTGAGGATCCAGAATCTAATATCTAATCTTTAACATTCACAAAGCATTAGTCGGGCCTTAAAACCTAAGAGCTTAGGGGAAAAAAAATCATTTTCATCAGTCAAAATTTAGTTTAATCAGCCGTTTGTCTGTGCTGCAGTTTTTTGCTTTTAGCGTTTGAGATTGTAATAATGTCACTACATTATGCTGTCCAGCTTCTGCTGTATGTATGAAGACTTTAAATTGGCTTCTTTTTTTTTGAAATAAAAGTTTGTGGTTCTCACTGAACTGTCTGCATTAGGAGGCTAGTTCTTCAGCAAAACTTCAGCAAAAACACTGACAGTTCAATTAAAGACAGTTACCTTAGTGGTGCCTTTTATAGTTTCCCGATGAGGACGTGCTCAGGCCAGATTGGCTACGCACATTAGGGTTCCACCTCTTCGTAATTACCCCAAGAAGAGAACTGAAGCCCACCCAGTCTAGTCCTTCACAGAGCTGAGTCTAAAGCCTGCGATGCATCATCAAATCTGCCACCAGTGTGGACGTCTGATACACTGCAATCTGTAGAAATGCCAGGACTGGTAAAAGATTTTTACAAAGGAAGAGATTACTGTTTGCAAAGAGTTATAGCCAGATGCTTTAGGACTACAGCTTTGCGTATGCCAGGAAGCAGAAACAATACAGGTAAATTAATGTTGCCCACTGAAGACACCTTCCATGGAGCCTTTCTGTGGAATCAGAGCCAAAAGCTTTTCAGCTTGCTTCCAATAGCAGAGTCCTGACATTAGGGAGAAGGGAACTTTTGGCAAGGAGAACTAAACTGAATGAAAATAAAACTGTTGTTTAGAAAATATTTAATTGAAATATTTTGCATAACAACGCACCCATCCACTAAAAGCTCAAACACTCTGATTTCATTGAAATATCATTTAGTTGAAAAATTAAAAGAGGTGTCGAGAATAAAGCACCCTGTTTTGGCACTTCTGAACTGAAAGTCTGTGGTTTTCTTACACAGAGTGGAAGCAAAATAGAATGTTTCAAAACATCTTTTTTTTTTTTTTTCCCCCCAGAATTTTCATTTTAGAAACTCCAAAAGTTAGACGATTTTCCCCTAAATGGAACAGGAATAACTACTGATCTTAATTTTCCTACAGACTGAATTTTCTGTCTTCTGTGTAGCATTTCAAATGCTCTGCTCTCTCAAAAGAACAACCGTCTTTGATCTATATCCTCATTGGACTGGCGCGTTGAGAAGCAATTAAAAACCTGTATTATCGACCCACAATTTCCTCTCTCCTGGGAGAATGAAAACAACAGAGTGCCACATGAAGACAGTAACACATCCATGGTATGACTATAAATTTCCAGAAGAGTCTTGATAATGCTTTCAAAAACGCTGTCACATCCAGTAGCCATAAGATCTGTGCTGCGTTATATTAGATAACTGTCTTGTTTGGCAGTTCCAAGCTCAGAGAATAAAAACAAACACACCAACCAACCAATAACGTCTTGAGCTGTATTAAAATCATGAGATAAGACTCAAAAACCTGGAGAAAATCATTGGATAGCCTCATGGTAGCCTTCTAGTTAGTTCTTGGTGTCTTCAGCTTGCTCACATAATTAAAGGCAGGTAGCATCAGGTGATGGAATGAAATCTTTTTCTCAATGTACAAAGAAAACACCGATAACATATACATTTATTAAACCAGCTTGTTTGACCGCACGTATGAGTTCATGCTACTTACTACAAACGTAAGACATACATAAGGAGAATAAAGATGTACAGATTTGTAGACACTGCATGGTCACATAGCTAATAAAGAGAGATTCGTGGTTCAACATAATTGCCACGTTTCTTAAAAATAAATGTAGATTATTCTACAAACATATTCCACACATTTATAGATAATTGCAGGTTTCCACCACATATCCCTTTCTAGGTAAGCTGTTTACTAACTGGATTAATGCTAGCATAAAAAGGCAAATGAATATTAAACACCTTTTTTTTAAAAAAAAACCAACCAAAAATAAAGTAGGTTTTTTTCACTAGGCAGAGAAATTTTGGCAATATTTACTTATCCTACCTTTCCCACGTCTATGGGGGCAGGGTAGCTACAATGTATTAGAGCCCTTAGCATTTACGCTTCTAACTAAATTCATAGATGCTGGCAAACTTTGCTCATTTGTCAGAATGCTCTTTGCTCTGCTTGGTTTCACAGTAGCTCTGAAACTGGTCTCCAAAGCCTATGCACACCACAGATATTTGTGCATATAAAGGGAAGGAAGCAAGAGAAAGCCTTCAAAGAGGGGGCTGGCTGTTCCCATCTGGAGCTCTAAATGAGGAGCTTTAGCCTCACTCTGCCCCACAGGGGACACGCACACCAGTGCAATAAGGTTTTCTATACATCTTGTTAAGCCAGCATTAGATTGAAAAATGCCAGTTTTCATCCACACACCACCATCTCCTGAGCCCTCAAGCTTGTCCTCACGTCTCATAAAATACTTGCTTCCACCTGTTTCCACCAGTATCCCCTAGAGTTTACCATGAATTTAATTGCCTGCCAGTTTTTATGTCTGCTTAAACTACAAGACCTTTAAATAATTTATGTCCTAATTACTGTTCATCATTTTTTAACTAGAAGGCTCAATTCCATTCACACAAAAGAAAATTCACGGGATTCATTCTGAGGAAATACTTTCAAGGAGCCATATAAAAATAGCAAGTGCGATCATGGTTTTGAAAAATGAACTTAAACTTACTCTAATAAAATGTCATAAAAATATTAATCATTCCCCCCTGATATGGATCATAGTCATTTTAGCACGGCTTCTATTAAATAAGTTCATAGTTCATGTGAAATGTAATACCTCAGATTTCTGGGAGACCTTATTTATTGATCATCTCATTCAGGCCTACCATTCTGCTTGCAATTTATATTCCTTTCTCCCAAGCAGCAGGATTAAACCCAACTGATGTTTCAATCAATCTCAACTAACACAACCTCAGGCTATCAAATTCATCTACGATAATTCGGAGCAGAAGCCTGCAATGCCTCTGGGCCACAGTTCAGAATTAAACTTCTCTTTTTTGAAAGGGAGAGTGATTTTTTTTCAGGACTACAGTATTTTCAGGTACAAGCAAGTAATGCTTAAAGTTGCTCTATGATTTGTGGCAGGGCATCTTAGGGAGAAGGGAAATCATTCTAATGGAGTGTTTTAAGTTTCTTGAGTTCAGCAAGTTAATAGAAGACACATGTCTGGAATGATTCTGCTGTTAGCATTTTGTCTGAGAAATATACACAAAGGAAAAACAGAAGATGAAATTATAGGACAAGGGTAGACTAAAGGCTTTTGAAGTTTTACTGTCGCTACCAGGAATAGCTGTAACTCTTTTACAGGTTTATGGTATTTCTGTTAAGCATATCCTGGCCAATACTTTAAAAATCTGATTGTGTAACCATGCATGATTGCTTCTCTGCTTTTGCCCAACTGGGCCTATTTAACGGAGTAGGGGCCAAAAATTCCAATGGTCTATGCATCCAGAAGCTTCAGAAATGAATGCGAATTCATTGTGAATTCAAAATATATGTGACTGTGTAGCCAGAATTAGGAGTTACAGGAGACTGGTTATTAAAATGTTTACTTAATAAAATAAAACTGTTAGATGTTGACCACTGTAGAAAACAAGAACAAAAATAATGACTGCTCAGACATATTCTTGCATAACTTTACTTAAATGAGCAGTGCAGTATTTATGAGTAAATATGTCAATATATGGATGTCCAGCCTCTGGCTGGGGGCTGGATCTGACTCACCAATGTAATTCAACACCGGCTTTTCAATTCCTTCTTCCCAAGAAGCCCTTCAGGCACAACCCATCATACAACCTGGCCTTCGGGGTCCTGAAGTGCCACATCCTTGACCAGAATGTGTGCCTATAGCATCCTCGGATGCGAATGTTTTTACATGTGTATTCATGAAAACAATGCTGTGTTTCCTACTGTGCGCCCCAGTGTGCGTGCATTGCATGCTGGTGCCTGTCTCCACTCGGTCACATAATAGATACCCTTGTAGTCATGTAACTGGGGGAAGGAGAATATATTGCTCTGCATCATTTTCAGAACACTTTTTTTTCAGAACGTTTCCCTTTCCTCAAAAGACTGGGTAGAATTGGAACAGTTGGGAAAAAAACCCAAAAATCTTCAGGTGAATCCGTTCAGTTGTGACCATAAGTTATGCAGAAGATAAAATGTTTTCCATCTAATTTCCTGTACACCTTTTGGAATAAAGATGCTACACAAAAAACCCGACCACAAACAAAGCCCAGTACACTCAATGACTGCATATTTAGATTACAGAAGTCATTTCTCAGTTGCCCACATTCATCTTATTTTACTTGAATACCTCATCACATCTGAGCTTTGGCTAGCCTAGACTCAGGAAGTGTGGTTAAATTTTTCATCTAATACTGAAAAAAGGTGGCAAAGATTTCTGAGCCGGTTTTCTTCCCCAGCTTTCTCCAAAGGCCTAGCAGATATTCTGCTTTTTTCCCTTCAGGAGAGGCAACATATGGAAATAATATGAGGCAGATCTCACTCCAAGCCACTTTTATGCTCTTTGAAACCCAACTGTTCAGGCAGTTAAAGTATTTCTTGACACAACTGCTCTCAGCTACTACCTTCTTGTTGAAGCAGCCAGTTGTTTTCAGCCCTGGCGGAATAAACATGGCGACCCACCTACTCTTTGGCCTGACAGATCAATCTCTCCCCGTATCCCCAGTCAGGACGTATCATGCCTCTACTGGTGTCTGTCAAGAAATGAGCATACAGCCACCGATGGCGGTTTAATACAGCGCATATTCTCGGCATGGGGTGACACCAAAGTCTTTTAGAGGCAGCTTAATGCTTTCCACCTCTTTCCAGAGAAAAATATGTGTGCCAAAGGTACAACCAGAATCCCAATTTCACATCTGCTGCACAAGGTTGGAAGCATCTCGCCTGCAGAAGAATGTTTTGCATGATTTCTAACACGCAGGGAGATTACCGGGGTGCTCTTTAAGGCTGAACAGAGAATTTTATGCCTAGTTCAGGTATATTCTTTTACTATTTTATCATTAAAACTAAAAGGAAATATTGTTATTCTTAAATTGCATCAAATACAAGACTTTCACCGTATCTCTGGATTAAAATCAGATCATTGTATTCATTACTGCAAGCACTGATGTGAGTTCATAAAGGGAAAGTGACTTTATGCAATTTATTTAGCAATGCTAATATTGTTTTGCCAAATGTTTCATCCCAATAATTTTCGTATCAATAAGGGAACTTCAGAGGATGTTGCTGCAATAAATTATTTTTCCTGCGAGGGATTAGAGTCCTCTGACGGTGCCCCATGTGTTGTAATAACCCTGGGCTACAACAGTTTCATCATACTGTGGCATCCTTTGTTGATTTATTGCTTAGCTAATGGTCTTTAGAGAGGAGACTTGCTAATAATTTTAATTTACTCCACATACAGTTCAACCTGGATAGTATTATGTGCACCGTCACACATGAACTTATAACAGCCCAAAAGACTGACTGTGCAGCAGGCCTCATCCACAAGGAATTAATCAATATCTAAAGGTAAGGATCCTGTTTAGACAGAGAGACACCCATTAGGATATATGACGTGCCTCTCTTAAAGAGACAGAGACTTTAAAAATCATTTAATAGTTTTTTTACAGGACGTAAGAACACACACCATTTCTCACACAGCAACAACAACAAAAATCTAACTTGCTAGTTAAAAAGGCAGAACTCTCTGTTGATTGTAAGTTTAAAAAGATGTGGTATATGATGAGAAAAACCAGTTACTTACTTTGTGGTGCCTACTAAATCTTTTTTTTAAAAACCAGAACGGTTCATGGAATATGAGTTGCAGAATCCTGATTTCTGTAAATATAAAAAAACCCCACAAAATAGGTACGTGTCTAATATTTACATTAAAAATACTCTTGTGCCTTGAAAAAAACCTGTTAATTTGTGCAGCACATTCATGGAAGATATAAGGGGTTTTTAATTTTCCTTAGGTGAATTGTGTTTAATCATTGACTGAAAATTAGACCATTCATTAGGGAAAGGACTCCGCACATTTTGTAGGAGCTAATTTGTCATTCAGTTTTGCAGGTAGAACTCTATTTAAATTTTTAATGCCAGAATAAAGAATACTGAAAAGAAGCTCATATGAATTCTCATTAAAGACAGTAGATTACTGACACCTTTGGTCTGCTTCTACACAGAAATTTCCTTCTCTAAAAGTCTACTTTCTTTGATGAGAGACTCATTGTCTCTCTAACGAGTCCACTAACAAGTAAGCAATTTGTGCATTTGCTTTTTTGGTGTAGATGATTGCCCTAAAGGACCAAACCTGTAGCGTTGCATGGGGTTGTTGTGACCCCAGTGCAGGACACGGCACTTGGCCATGTTGAACCTTGTACCATTGGCCTCAGCCCATCAATCCAGCCTGTCCAGATCGCTCTGTAGAGCCATCCTACCCTCAAGCAGATCAACGCTCCCACCCAACTTGGTGTCGTCTGCAAACTGACTGAGGGTGCACTTGATCCCCTTGTCGAGGTCGTTGATAAAGATATTGAACAGAACCGTCCCAGTACTGAGCCCTGGGGAACACCACGCGCGACCAGCTGCCAACTGGATTTAACTCCATTCACCACCACTCTTTGGGCCTGGTCTTCCATCCAGATTTTTACCCAGCAAAGAGTACACCCATCCAAACCACGAGCAGCCAGTTTTTCCAGGAGAATGCTATGGAAAACGGTGTCAAAGGTTTTACTAAAGTCCAGGTAAACAACATCCACAGCCTTTCCCTCATCCACTACAAAGGACATTTTGTCATAGAAGAAGGTCGGGTTAGTCAAGCAGGACCTGCCTTTTAGTTTGGTAGTGTAAAACAGCAGTGAAGCTACCCAATTTTAGTGCCTATCTTATATAAATCTTCTCTCATCCTCTTCATGCCTGTTATGCACCAGGTACCCAAAACTGCTCTGCTATGTACAAAGTTCATGGGTAGAATATATCCATGCTCTCAATAGTCTCTGCTCACAATGTAGAAAAAGTATTCTAGCAGTTTTGTCATGCAAGATTGTGCACATCCACAAATGGAACTGGCAGCTATTTATGACCATGAAGTTTCAAAAGCACAAGAGATCAAAATGGTACGAACCCACAGTCAACAGTAGCAGAATTGAAGAGCTGGCCCAAGCTAAAATAACAACCATTGAGATTCTCCTTGTACATGTCATCGACTCCATAAATAAATGTCAGCATACCACACACGTTGGAAACTTGTTCTTGATATATTTCCATTTGTGTCCTCAAAATTGCAAAGATTTTGGTAATTGCAAAGGTAGTGGAAATCTCAAACTCTTCATTGTATGTCTTTTACTTAATTGTCCCAGTTTGAAGAGAGAATATAATTTAAAACCTTGTTAAAATTTCACCTGGAATGTCACAGGCATCCCACTGCCCCCTTAACATTCCATGTTCTTCAGCTGAATGCCCAAGAACAAGAATATATATTTTTTTCCAGGTTTTTCATGCTTTCATAAATGGATGCAGTGTGACTGAAAAGTAACAAAGGATGAAACAGCAAAATTCAGTTGTCTTTTGTGTACACAATTGCAACTCAGTATGGCAAGTGCTAGTATGGCATAGATCCAAGTAGCTTCCTCTGGGTGTATCCTAGTTTGTGCCCTAAATGTGAAACTATGTGGCAAATTACATTTGTGTTTTTATTTTTAAAACCAGTCTTTCGTCACGTGGGGAGAAATTCTTAGAAGCGATCATGATTTCAGTGACCCAGCTGTTATAAGAAACCACTGATAATCATGATGTTGCCACATAGAAAGGGGGTAAATATATGCACTTGCAATAGCATAGCTTTAAGTTTCAAGTTATGAAAAAGTTAATTTGGGTGATGTGCTTAAATCCGTCCGTAGTTAGGGCAGAAAATCCACTGACTTCAACAGGGACCCAAAACCAATGAGCACCAATTGAAAAAAAATCAGCTTCAGTAAATACACTGGATTATACTGTAAGCTTCAAAATTAAATCCTGCATTTTATCTAGCTACTGGGATTTTAAAGAAAACACTGAAACCCTAAATCAAGTGTAGGGAGAGTTGGCAGGGGGCACAAGCACTGCATGTAACTCATTTGAATGCTCATTTAAATTGCTGACTGTTATTAGATATTGAGTGATGAGGATTTAAACATCTATTTTATCAACTACTTCTCTCCACTGAAGGAAAAGCAGCATCATACCATTAAGATGCTCTAATCTCCTTTGCAGGATAAATCACATTGGAACTATATTTAGGTCGATGAGATAAACATCTTTATTCCCATGCATTCCAAGTAAAGGGTACAGAAGACCAAAATGACTACTGGGATTTCCAAGCATGATCAAAATGATGTTAGCATGGCAGATTTGTTCTCATTCTAGTCACATAACTGTTCCTGTCTATAGCATACATAAAAAAAAATAAAATACCTTGTGCATTTAGTCTGAGAATGACAGGAAGAATGCTGAGAGAAAGATATAAGGCTGTGTACTTAGTAATTATAAAGATAATACAACAGAATTAAAGAGCACATCTGAAACACAAAGATCTAATTCTGATCCTTTTCTGATAGAGATGAGATTTATATCTTTTTTTAACAAGAAATCAGTGAGTAAAGAACTATTTAGTTTGCAGGTCTTGCTCTACTGTAAAAGTAGTCACAGACCCAAAGACTAGGCACATATCCAAACTTCAAAATACCTGTCTAATAAAAATTTCTAACTGGTTTTCTTTGTCACTCAAACAGATCTAGTGACTTTGCAGACTTGTTTTGCTCATTGATAGAGAAAGAATATTTTCCCTTTACACCAATGAAATCAAGTGAAACAAAGGACAAAAAAATACTCGAAAGGTATTTCATGATTCTCTGAAGCATTCCAATTTAATCAAACCCACCTACTGTTATTGGTAGCCCCATGCAGTGTTCATTTAATCAAACTGATACAGAGCAGTTGACATCAGGGCCTGGTTCAAGTAGCTTCCTCAACTATAATTTATTTTCCTTGAAGCTGGACATATTAGTTTCACACACTTTGACACTTGTGATAATGAAAACATCAATAGCTTGGTACAGTTGTAATGAAGGTATGAATAAAAGCCACAGGATCAGCCTTTTTGTCTGTTACGGACAGAGACTGGACCACTTCTGAGTGGGACACGGGAATCTGATGCCAACGCAAAGTCACGCAGCCGGGATTGAATAACCCCATGCAACCCAGGCTGGGCACCGCGAGCTAGAAAGGACCTTTGCACATTAAGAGATGGGGATGCTGGTAGATAAGTAGAATGTGAGTTGGCCATGTGCTCATCCAGCAAAACCAGGCAGTGACCCCAGGCTGCGCTAGCAAGAGCGCAGCCAGAAGGCTGAGGGAAGAGATTTTCCCCCTGTATTCAGCATTTATGAGACAGCATCTGTAGCAGTGCCCAGTTTTGGATTTCCCAGTATGAGAAATTTATTGATGTACTTAAGCAAGCCTAGTGGAGAGCCATCTGTGTGGGCAGTAGGCCAAAACCTGTTAGGTGCCAGGAGAAGGTGGATGTATTCAGAGAAATGGGTTTGGAAGAAAGCTAATGGTGGATCTTGCTGCCATCTTCAACTGCGTATTGGGAGGAGAGAGTCAAGATCTTAGGGGTGTACACTGGTGGAACTAAAGGCAACAGGAGAAGTTGTAAGAATGGAAATTGCCATCACATATTAGGAAATTAGTCTTCACCACAGAAGTAGTTAAATACTGGAAATTTCACGCTCAGAGAGGCTGTGAAGTCTCTGTCATTGGAGATATTCGTAACTTGACTGGACAATCTTTTCGGCAACTAGAGCCAGGTCTAAACTGACCCTGCTTTGAGGGCAGTGGGGTTGCACCCAGTGATCTCCAAAAGTCGCTTCCTGTTGGTGCTGTTCTGTGCTTCTATGATTGCGTTGGATTACATACCTAGTTCCACATCAGGTTCTACTGCAGATGTATGACCATCAGCTTTATTTCAATCACTGTTTTCACATAAACTGTAAAGAACACTATTTTTTCTGTCAGTTTTGTCTCGTATTGCGCATGTTTTTGAAGTAGGGATTTCCATGACTTAAAATTTGGGGACTACCAATTAGAAAAAGGGTGAAATAACGATTTAAGCTTTTCTACACTTCTCAAAATTTGATTTGGAGCCAAGAAGAACTACCAAGAAAAAATGATGATAAAAAATTACTGATTTCTTATCAGTTCTATTTGGCCAGGTACCTATGGCATGTATAGCATTTCCATTTTGGTTGCAACATTTGTTTTGAAATAACCATGACCAATACATTATGCATCTGCTTCTTTAATTCCTATTGCTGTGCTACATATTCAAATGTTAATCTTAAACCCTAGAGCAAGTGATTATTATTATGATATCCTCCTACTTGCAAAGGTGTATTATATATATGTAATGAATAAGGAAGAGACACCTAATAAATGCAGTTGAGGTCTATTTAATATCATTAACAGTTACCATAGAAAAAGCAGTGTAATGCAGTAAATAGTAAATAAACTGAGGAGATGGCACAGGTCCTATTGCGGTCTCTGTCATATTTTCCGATGTAACCTTTTTATGCTAACTACTCACACATCAATGTAGTTTCCGGGTAAATTTTAGCCCTCTCTCCAACATTTTTTTTGCTATCTATTAATTATGTGTTACCCAAGTAAGATTAGGTGTATGGTATCAGAATTTATACAAAATTTGAAGATTATGTCAATCTGCAACGTCACATCACATTCAAAAAGCAGAACAGGATGCCTCCCTTCTCAGCTCACTTTTTCTCTTGTTCAGAAAAAAACCCTATTAGGAAACATGTCTTGATTTCAGTGTGCCTCGGAAGTGAAAAAAATAGATTCAACGAGGAAGGAGTAAGGTAAGGCAACAGGTGAAAGGAACAGCTGATTGAGGCCAGTTACTTTAAAAAGATACAATAGAAGCAGTAGGTAATTTACAATTCATAATATCAACTGAGTTTAGCCTCTTCATCTTCATGCAATATTTTCAGGAATGTTGTGGTATTCTAGAAATAATTCCTTACTTACCTGATCGAAAAGTCACTGAAGTAAATGGAAAGATTTCTATTAACAGGGACACCGTGACTGTTTTGGGCATCAGTTTTAGCTCTACGGATTGGCCTCAAGGAAATCTCTGTAAATAATAGAATTTATAAAAAAGAATGGAAGACTTATCTTCTAAGGGTCATTTATTACTGCCGTGTCCCTGTATAGTAAGTAAAAAAAAAAACAAACAAACAAAAAACAAAAAACAACCTACTAATTTCTACTAATATACAATATTTTTTCTTGGAGATAAGTGGTTTATGCTGTATGTCATGCTGCATTCTATGCTTGCTATACTCTCTCTGTTTTGTTCTTTTGGCACAAATGTTCCCTTGGAGAATTTTTAACTTTAGTTTCTACTAAATCGTGTTAAGAGTCTGAAAGATCTTGTACCGATAAAGCTCACTTCTGTAAAGTTGCTGCAAAAAGGATATGAGCTTGGCTAAATGCATTCATTTAAAGAGCAGAGAAGGCATTTACATGAAGAGTTCTTACACTGCTATCATCATATCCACTCTCATTTGGCTCTCTGTTATCTGATCAAGGAGCGCACAGTAAAATTGTAAGAGCGTTGACTGCTTTCATGATCATATGTTCATCTTGAGGGTTTCTTCAGTCTGAAATACAACATTCAGAAAGATGCTTTGGGTGAGAGCACCAGAAGGAAAAGTAATCTCCAGGAATCAGGGACAGGAACATGAAAGTTAGCTATCTCCTCTTCAAGTTTGGGCAAATTGTGTCCTCGCTCCAGCCATGGGCAGTGGGACCCTCAGATCCAGGTCGTCACGGGTCCCCTCCTTGCAGCAGTCAGTGGGATCTCACTTTGCTTTGCTGCTGACGGGCTCCTCATGGACCAGCACAGCACTGGGCAGGGATAATTCTCATCAGGCAACACAAGCCAAGGCCACCTCAAAGGAATGTAATCCCACCCCATAGATGTGAGTCCCGCTGTGCCAGAGAAAGGGTCTTTGTCTATTTTGCTTGCCTTGACAAAGCCAAAAGGAAGAGGGCTTCCTTTTTTATGAACTCTCCAAAGGCAATGTCTTTATTTTCCTGACACCTTCTCATCTGCTAAATAATGCTCAAACACAGTAATTTCAGTATAAATGAAAATAATAATTTTGTGCGCCTTTACTAATGAAGTAAAATGTTAATTTTATGAGTTGTGCATGAGCATTGCTTTAAAATTTCCAAATTAAATATTCATCAGGATTCAACATTATAGCAAAATTAGAACAGTAATATTGACTAGCCACAATTGGACACTAATTGCTTGTCACATTGTGATGGATGTTTTTCGTTATACACATAATTACATGTATATAATATGCTGTAGTACTACTGCTCTATAATGAAGAGTCTGATTTTCTGAGGTAATACATTTATAGCTGAACAGTATGAAAAAGCAATGTATTGATTATTTTAAAATCGCAGCAGAATTCTCCCCTGTGACTAATTGTATATTCTGCTGTTCTTCCAGTCTTACTTCCCTCTGCAGAGCTCCCATGAATCTTTAATCCCCTTCTAACTCAGTCATGCCAGATTCACTTTTCATCATCACATCCACTCAGCCGAATTCCAATGATCTCCACAAAACAGAGTATCCAAGTGTATTTCTGAGATTGATTGCTCACAACTTATGAGCTATAATAAAAGAACATTAAGTTTCATTACCCCACACACTCTTCTTATATGGTTTTCAAACAATACTTCCTCCAATTGTTTCAAATGCTTGGGAGTATAGCAAGGTGGGAAAATAAAAGCCCTTTCAATATTAAAACAAATCTTTTGCAAAAATTCTTTCCATGAAACCAATAACTTTTAATAAGTTCTTTCAGTGTAGAAGTATTTCACTAAAATTGTAAAGAGAAAGTTTTTTACACGTAACATGATTATTTTTCCCCTGTTTGATAAGCATTATCTTTCACTGGTCATAACCTTGAATTTATTATCTAGTTATGCAGCTTTTTCTTCCCCATTTTTATTGAATTTTTAACACTGTATTATATTTATATTTTATGTTAATACATCATGTCCATAAACTTTCTTTTCTGTTTTCAGATAAATTTCATTGTTGTTTTCTTTACTGTTGCACTGCTTGCATCCTTATTCATGATGGAGAGAAGTGCAAGAGCGGTGCAATTTAATTTCCATCTGTTTGCTATACCTCTGAAACCAATAATTTTTAAAATGAAAATTTTCATTTTCATAATGCTCTATTGGTTTCTTAAGTCTCTTATATTGAAAATTAAAGTATTTTTGTTTTTAAAATCCAGATTTTTTTACAGTTATTTAAAATATTTTCTAATGTATTTATTTTAATGTCTATATTTTATAATATACATTTATACTAGCACTAGAAAACAAACCATATTAAATTACATAAAAGAGGCACTGCATATGTGGCCAGTAGGCCAAGGGAAGTGATTCTACCCCTCTACTCTGCTCTTGTAAGACCCCACCTGGAGGACTGTGCTCATCCCTGGAGTCCTCAGCACAAGAAGGACCTGTTGGAGCAGGTCCAGAGGAGGCCACAAAGATGATCCGAGGGCTGGAGCACCTCTGCTATGACAGGCCGAGAGAGTTGGGGTTGTTCAGCCTACAGAAGAGAAGACTCTGGGGAGACCTTAAAGCAGCCTTCCAGTATCTGAAGGGGGCCTACAAGAAAGCTGGAGAGGGGCTTTTTACAAGGGCATGTAGTCATAGGACGAGGGGTGATGGCTTCAAACTGGGAGAGATTTAAATTAGATAACAGGAAGAAATTGTTCAATATGAGGGTGGTGAGACAGTGGAATCGGTTGCCCAGAGAAGCTGTGGCTGCCCCATCCCTGGAAGCGTCAAGGGGCTGGACGGGGCTTTGCGTAACCAGGTCTAGTGGGAGGTGTCCCTGCCCAGGGCAGGGGGGTTGGAACTACATCATCTTTAAGGTTCCTTCCAACCTGAACAATTCTATGATTCTGTGTTGCATATTTTATTTTATAGGAAAAATATATAGAGATAACTAGCCCTTATGATTATTCCTCTCTCAACACGTAAAGTCTGCCTAAACCTCTCGTTCTCACTTCGATTGCTACAACTTGACCTTTGATTATAAGACAAAATGTAGCAGTTACCTTCACAAGTAAAAATTTAGTATCAGCTCTTGGTACAATTTTTGGAAACAGTAAAGCTGAGAAAATTCAGCATAACTTTGCTGAGTGTTATAATACAGTTGGTGGAAAACTTATTCTGAGAGGCAGCAGGAAAAACAAATTGATAGAAGAATATCAAAGGGAAAACAAACCGTCGGCAAACTCGTAACTTTATTCAGACAGGTCTGTAAGAGGTGAGAGACGGTACACAACTTCACTGACCCCAGGAGAATCACCCGTAAGTTCCTGACTCCCCTTTACCACCTGCTACCCATCTGCCGGTGGCAAGTAGTGTATTCCTGCCACACTGCCTCATTGCAGTTGACCAGCATGGGATGTAGGAGCAGCTGACCCTAGTTCCTCCTCTTTGTGCTGCAAACCAGCTTATGTGTACATCAAAACGGGCACAGAACTTAAGCAACAGAGCAAAACTTGTAGGAAGAAAGTGCAATACAACGAATATTTACTTTGCAAAGTAGCCTGCTCTCATAAATAGAGGAAAATCCCCCTTTCTCCTTTTTTTCCTCCCCTTCAGCTCCTTTTTTCTTGGTTTTCTACAGAAATGACCAGTTCAAGATATTCTCTGTGTCAAGAACACAAAAGTAACACATTACTATCTACTGAATTATGCCATACATGAGATTAAAACCTGAAACAAATCCCGCGACATTTTTATTAGAGCTACAGCTAATAAACAAATTTTTTGATATGGGGCAGTGGGCCTTGAAAGCATGGTCTGACCAGATGGGTACAAGCATGAAGACAAATAAATAATTCAAGATAAATGAGGCTTCACGGCCCCTGCAGGAAATGAGTGACAGATCTCATGCTCGGAGCATTAACATGACATGAATTCAAAAGGCTTGAAATTTATGTGGACCGTTAACACTGCACACATGTGCACAAACACATGCAATTTCTTAATCAGTCCTGGCTCTGTTTTCATGTACCAGCCCCAGGTCAGAAAGGGTGAATGCTTCCAATCAATATTCAGTTGTTAGAGTAACAGCCATGTCCGTTCTGGATGGCTGAGTGGGTGAAAACATGTTTGTTCTACTTAATGTGACACAGTCCCGTCAAATTAACAACCACGACAGCAGAAGCAGGCTTGCTTAATGGGCTGAAGTCAG
Source organism: Chionis minor (assembly GCA_013398295.1). NCBI lineage: Eukaryota > Metazoa > Chordata > Aves > Charadriiformes > Chionidae > Chionis > Chionis minor. Next base: position 176,321 of record VZSF01006312.1, read on the forward strand.
TTCCACAGAGAATTTATTATCAACACTCAACCAATAGATCTGAAACCTCATTACTAAAGGTTTATTTGCAGATAATAACTAAAGGCACACTTTATGTACATAGGCGCTCCCTGATTTTAAATGTACAGCATGCTCCGTTACTTAGTAAACCGATTGTCTTTAAATTGACATAACCTCAAGATAACATCTGTATATTATGTGAGTAGTAGAGTTATTTGATCAAGCCTCAGTTCAGTTAAACTACAATAGCCACTAACCTTGTAAATGTAAAGAATTTCTTTTTCCTGCTGTGTATCAATGGCAACTGCCCAGGATATACAAGAAAGCTGACCCCCAACCTGTGAGCCCTAATCAAGGTCTGAACAGTACATTTTAGCTCCCCTGTGTATTGCTAGAACGGAGTAGCTGAGAGTGGCCACAAGTCACCTTCAGTCTGGACCAGGTCTTTGCCACAGACATGCAGAACTCCTTGCCACGCAGCAGTAAAATTCTGATAATGGGATCACTAGATTCTCTTCCCTTTTCCATTCCTGGGAGAATGAAGTCTAGTAGCAACAGACAGCAGAGTCAATCACAGTTAGTCAGAAAAAATCCTTTTAACCAGGTATGGCTGGAATTTGTCAAACTTGATAGCACTTGATGCTCAGCTATGAGAAAATAAACTTTATTTAGCTTCTCAGTTATCTACTTTCACATAGGAAAGGATTTTTCTTTACCTGACTCCTGAGCAGTGGATAGAAAATTTTGGATAGGATTTTCATACTTAGTATTACAGAGTCTGTATTTTATGAAAGATATTTTTACTAGTAGTTGGCATAGGATTAATAGTTTTCTGTTTCTCAAAATAAGTTTTCTTTTTCATATGGAAAGCAGTACGTTATTGAAGTGGCGATGTAGCAGACGAAAGTCCAGCTGGGTTGGTAGGAAGACCGTGCAGGGCAGAAGGAGCCCATGCCCATGGTTGGCACAATGGCAGAACAGGCTGTGGGTGTCAGCAGAACCGAATTCTGCCATCATAAGGATGCAGGGACATGCCCCTGACACCTCTGCTACACAAAAGAGAGAGGAAGAAGAAGAAAGACAGAGCTGCAGAGTCAGGTTTACCTTTTTCACAGGAATGGAAACGTGAAGACGGCAACTGATGTTTGTGAGGAAATCTTTTTCTTCCCAATTGGAGCCAGATGATATTTAAGGTCCCTTCCAACTCTAACCATTCTATGATTCTACAATTCTAGGATTCTCCAAAAAGGGGTACCATGGCCAGCCTGGCTTTCCAGAGCTCTCGGCATTTTGCTCTCCCCAGCTCTCTGTCGCCTCAGCCAAACGTTTACTTTGCCTTCCCGCAGAACTAGCCCTGAGCACTCCCTTGTGCAAAGGACAATTTTACATAGTTCATAGCCTTGACCATTCCTGGTTGATTTCCACTGGGAAATCAAAATTCAGCAGATTGCAAGATTAATTCCCTGCCACATTTCAAAAAACATACTGTTAACTACAGAAAGGCTTAGAAATTCATATGGGAAATCTTAATATTAGTGTACCTCCACCTGACATTGCTCTCAGTAGTTTTCATTTTTGCTGCTTAAAATTGTAGATTAAATTAGTAATCCAACACTAAAAAAAATCAAACAACATGAAACTTTAATGGAATAATTAGCTTATGAGAAGATCTAATAAAGGAAAATGTTAGGCTCACATATTAAATTCTCCCATAAGTAGGTTTGAAGGAAGTGTTTAATCAAAATTATTCAATAGAAAACCATCCAAATTGTTCCACAGAAAATTTTATTTTCAGGTATTTTTATTGTTATTATTCTAAAAAAAGGGTCTGTTTTCTACAGAGAGCTCAGAATTTTAACTGAAAAAAAGTTTAGATGCTTGAAAATGGAAATATTTTAGCTGCAGCTGAACATCCTTTGATTAGGAGATGCTGCCACCTAAGAATTACAGAATTTGGAGTGCAGGTGTTTGTTTTGGGAAGTACTGAGGAGGATGAGACAGAAAGACATGAATCACAGTCACTTAGTGGTCTCTGTAGTTACCTAGGAAGAGCAGAGATATGACCAAAGGGCCTGTAAGAAGTGTATAGATATTCTGATTTCTTTATATATTGGAACAAACCTGATAAAATATTGCAGTTCTGCAATGTATGCTAAACCAGGTATATTTTTGAAATGTGACAAAATTTAGTGAAGGAAAACTAAGGTTTGGGAAGGTTTAATCCACCTGTGTCTCACTAATGTAGTTTGTGTTTCCGTCACAAAATTTTTTTAAAATATGATTTTCTACAATAAAAAAATTATCAAAAAAAAAGAAAAAAAATCAGTCAAATGAATCAATCAACGCTTTGGCAGCATCTTGAATGCACCCCCAGTGAATGAAGAAAAGCAAAGCAAGTATTATTTAAGAAATAAATATAATTATTCTAACATTTGGCAGAACTCTCTAAGGATTTTTCCTTTAAATTTTGGCTGTTAAAAGTTCTTATACCTCCTAAATCCCAGTTTAATTACCTCTCTGCTTGCCAGACCCTGAACAACATACTTGAGTCTGTTTTATTCAATTTATATTTGCCTTTGAGTTTTTCAGCAACACGCCCCCACTATGTCTGCTGGGGAGCTATCAATACTGCCCATTGCACTGAAGAAAAGTCAGACAGGAAAAAAAAGAAAAAGAAAGAAAAAAAAACCCCTTAATTTCTCTGATTTGTGACTTACTGCGTGAACATATGGAGGTGGGCACAGTTCATATCTGAATTTTAGAGTTAGCTTTCATCGTTGAAGTGCAATCCGCGTCCAACAATTTGCAGCTTTATGTGTCTCATGCTAAATTCCCAGTTTGTCAGGAACTCTTTTAAGTGAATTTAAGATTTAGAAAGGTGAATGCAGAAAAACGTAACACACTTGAGACAAAATCCTGGCCTCATGAACTCAGTCAGATTTTGTTACTGACTTAGGCAAAAACAGGATCTCATCCGTCTGATCTGCCATTTTCTCTTGTTGTGGCCTCAGCTGCATCCCTTGCCAGGCATCGTAGCAACAACAGCCTGTGATCAGAAACCACTGAATTAAATGGAGAGCCTCAAAAACCTTAGCCAATAGGTAAAAAAAGAACACCTTGGGAGATTTTCATCAAAAATGAATGATGAAGTACGAAGCGTTATGAAATGGGAGAGTATCTATTTTGGAGGCAAAGGAGCAAAAAAACTTGGTATTCTGCGACATGTGTCAGTCAAAAAGCAGGACTTTTAAAAAGAGATGACAGATACTTGGATACCTCTGCCTGACAATAAAATCCTCTAAACCTATCAGCACCAAAAAATCAAGTAGAAATACGATGGAATCATATCACCTTCTCCTTAAAAAGAAGGCATAAGAATGAGTGTAAGAAAAGTGTTTGTAGGGTAAGAGAACAAACAGCATAAAATTCATGGGCATAAATAGTCAGCAATCTTGCATATTTTCTTTTAGATCTTGGTAAAATATTTTCTTATGATATGTCTAAACTGATATATTCATTCTTAGATTGGCTGCATTATGAAGAGTGTTGCCAGCAGGTCAAAGGAGGTGATTCTTGCCCTCTTCTCGGCACCAATGACACAACTGGAGTGCTGGGTCCAGTTGTGGGCTCCCCAGTACAAGAGAGATGTGGACATAACTGGAGAGAGCCCAGTGAAGGGCCACAAACACGATCGAGGGATTGAAGCATCTGTCACACAAGGGTAGCTGGGAGAGCTGGGGATGTCAAGGCTAAGGAAGGTTCTTAGGTGCTGGGTGGTAAGGAGAGGAGAAAGACGATGGAGCCAGATACTTCTCAGTAGTGCCCAGTGACAAGAGAAGAGGCAATGGAAAGAAATAGAACTACAGGAAATGCCAGTTAAGAAAATGTTTACTGTGAGGGTGGTCAAAGACCACAACAGATTGCTAAAGACGGTTGTGGAGCCTTCATCACTGGAGATATTCAAAATCCAACTGAGCAAGTTCCTCTGTAAATAGGGTTGGGCCAAATGATTTCCAGCAGTCCCTTCCTCACTCGGCCAGTCTGTGACTTTGTGATTTTGCAGGGTAAGTGTTTACAACTACCTTTCTGCCCAGCTGCTGTTGCAGGAAGGAGACCTGGGCCAGACACAGACTGCACTGTGTTTAGTCCAGGTCCTCAATTTAGACAAACCTGGGCGCAGAATCTGCCATCACATGGAAGAAGTTGTCTGCTCCTTAACTAGGTGGAGACACAGAAACTCCTGCTGTGTGGAGGATGCTAAAGCAGCACAAAAGAAGGTTGGATTAAGTAAAATAGGCAGGGGTTATTTGTAGAGGAGTATCACTGACACATTTTTGAAAGTAACCACCAGTCCAGAAGACCTAGGAAGCATATTAAACTAATTTAATTTAATTTTAATACAGAAAAGAACTGCCACTGATCCTTATTTACAATGTATCAGGTTATAATTGTTCAGTTATTTCTTCTTTCATATATCTTTCTAAAGGCTGGCTTTCCCCTCTCGACTGCTTCGCATCAAAATAAGGTTATAAACGTCACATCTGGTTATTAAGTGCAGAGAGCACAGGTGTGTATCAGTTTCAGCAGTCACACAGGACAATTTTCTGGCCCACAATAGATGGATTCATTGAATGCTGGCAGGAGACTGAAAGGGGAAATGGACGCTGTAAAAAAGGGTACTCGGAACAGACATCTGCCATCTTTATATAGATGTAGAGCATGAGAGAAAAACAAGACAATGAAAAGTATCTTAGGACATCCGTGCTTAAGAGAAGGAGCACTTAAGAACCCCATCTTAAACTCTGAATGTTAATTGTTTTCTCAAAAAAACCCCCCACTTTTTGCCTTCCCTAATGTCAGAACTTGTCCCTTGGGGAGGCGAAAAGCAAGGGCTGTAGCCAAGCAACAACAAATAATCTTTAAGACTCCTTCTCTTTTCAAAGCAAAACAGAGACTCAACCCACACCATCCCATCTCTTGTTCATCAATGCAGGCAACACACCGCACAGCCTGTATGCAAACAAGCAAAAGCCTTCGCATTTCTCTGTTTCTCCAAAATAAATAAACAAGATTTATGCATAGATTAAGCTCTTTTAATGTACTTTGAACTCCTCCATTCATCAGAATATAGCAAGGCTGACAAGTGAACTGCTAGAAAACACAGTCTGCTCAGACTGAAAGCACTTTAGACAATCAGAGACAAAACTTTTGTGCAGATTCATGTATGATTCCCCCGTGCAGTAAAACTAGACCTGTGCAAGTAACTTGAGTTGCCGGTTTACTAGAAAGAAATAATTTTTAATAAAAATAAAAAAGATTAGATTCTCAAAAGAGAAAAAAGTCCTCACACAGTGAAACTTTGAGGCTTAGATTTAAAGTCAGTTAACTAATTGAAACAACAGGACAAGATAGTAAGTCTTTGAGAAAGTCAGGCTCTTGTCCTCCTTACCTTTTCTCTCCCTCTTTGGCTAAAATAGCCAAGCAAAATTACACACAAAGCCACCAAGCACTTCCAAATGTCCATTTGTCATTAAAAGCAATTAAATTTGCTCTAGTGCAGTTGTACTCTTGCCTATCCACGCAGGAATGCTTGGTTTTCCTTAGCAGGCTCTAGTGCTGGCACTGCTTTAAAAAAATAAGCCTCACAGAAATAGTTTCAGGGAGGTTACGGAGCATTATCTGTTACGTCTTGGCTCACCAAACAAAAACACAAGCTATTTCCCAGTTAGCTCTCTGCCCTAAGCCATTAGTTCTGCTGGCAAGACGCGTTCCCCCCTGCTCCCCTTCACTCCCTTCTGATTAGTGGACCTTAATAACACAACTAGTGTTAATCCTTCAGGAAAAGACAGTCAGCAAGAAAATATGGTTTTAGGAAATGCTGCTGCCTTGCAGGAGATGCTTGAGGACAGAAGGCATGTTGGCCACCTTCTCTTGCCTCAGCTTCCTTACTTGGGACTTGCAGGACAATAGAGATCTGAATTGCATATGGTATTGAGACCTTTTGATGAAAAAATGAGTTATATGTATGTATAAAACTGAGTCTTGAACAATAGCTGTCAACAGGCCAGATGAGAGTGTGCTTTACAGCTAAACGTCTGCGTCCTTTTGCACACAATGAAGAGGATTATGTTGTACACAAAGAAACTAGTACAGACACTTGTTGGTGACAGTATGTAACCGCATTTCACCATTATCAAGGCTCTGTGTAGAAAAATAAAGAGCTAAACCACTCAAATAGCATTTTTGATATTTTTCCCATATGCAAAAAGCTGCTGTTTACTTTCCAAATCATCTTTACTTTAAGTGGAGGAAAAGTAGGAGGAAAAGAAGGCAGGAAAGATTGACTTAATATTAATTTGCATAATAACTAGCTTTGTTTATAACATGCTGACTCTCAAATGGGTTTAAAATAGCAACTGTTTCCAAAGAAGCTCCTATAAATAAATAAATTAATGCAGCTAAAAAAAAAAAAAGTGTAACCATTAGGTAGCTCACACACTATAAACATTTTTTTTCCACTTCAGTTGCTGAAACACACAAGTAGCTTGACTACGTTTTGACATTCACTGCTATATAATAAAGTAAGAAGGGATGTAATTCTGTTAATTGATGATCAATACAGCCTGCATTATATTTGACTCAACAGTTTACCATAATAACTTTCTCAATTACTGAGTGGCATTTTCCTTCTCCCATAATTTACTTCTAAATTACACCATATGTCACAACACATTCAGTGGGCAATTATAATGGGAACATTAAAAAAGAAAAAAAAGAACACCTAAGATGAATGTGTTATTCTCAGGGTTTCATATAGCCAAATAAATGTTCTTAGGAGAAATGTAACACGAACGGCATTTTTTCTTACTTAAATTATCTCCCAAAGGACTGACACAGCTTTTCACTGAAAGTGAGTGAAGACGATGTGATGAATGACAGGCCAGCAACTTAATTTAACTAGAGACATAAATTTGTTTTCATCAGATATGCGGCTTTACAGAAGTCACATCCAACCCACACATTATCTCAGATAATCACTTGTAAGATGTCTCAGGTGAAATATCTCTTAACCTTCAGAGATAAGGAAAAATTACAGCTAACGTACATCACTCCAGAATTTTGTGGTGTAGATTCCACAGGACATAACAAGTGGAATTGTGTTTCAATTGCATTGTTTCAATCAATTTAAATTGATTTTACGAAACTGTGTGGCAAGCTGTTGGTATATAGTAGTTTTCTCTAATTAGATATATTCCACCCTGGCATAGCCTCTCTTTCTTTTGCAGTTGCCTTTTTGCAACATTTTGCAATTAGGAAATAATTCATGGTGAATGATTTACTTGACAAATTTAGGTGGTACAGACAAACTACAGAAGGGCACAAGAGTCTGTCTTTTGGGAGCAAATATGAGAACTGGGGAATAAATATATCTTTTTGCCGCGAATGTGTTTCATTTGAAAATACAGACTGTTTGATGCACTTTCCCAGGATCATCTAGAAGCACAGCATTAAAAAACCAACATTTTCTTAGACTGTTAGGGGTAATTATATCTATTCTTCAAAAGAAACCATTCCTGTCCCTCAAATAGATGTGTACAGCTTCAGAATCCAGAGAGAACTTTAAAAACCTGTGTAGCTTTACCTAGATATATGCTGCTGTCAAATGGGTGCTTCAGGATTTTGTAGCCAGACCAGCGCTAGCTTTGAACTAGCTGCTCCAAACACCCGTGGCAAGTGCGGTTGGGGAAGCGCTGAACACAAAATACATTGCAGCTCTAGGGAAATACATGATTAGCCCAAGTTTGATTGTGTGTGTGGTAGGATCTTGCTACCAGTACTCAGTCCAGAACATCTGAAATCCTTGACTGGCATGTGAGCCTGCTCTTACAATTAGTCAGAGAAACGCAGCAGCTTTGTGAAAATAAAGAGGGTAGAGAACGTGAGTAACTTTTCACACTCCCTAAGGAGGTATCTTTTTTGGATGGTAAAATGCAACTTAGACTTGAAGAAGGCAATTTCATCTGATTTGTGTGGTTCCCCCTGCCTTTACTGCCTTAGAAGGTATCTGTGGGAGCTGGCATTGACTCATCGTCTAGGCTGCAACGAGAAAAGGAATTATTTAAAGTTCTTTTGCATGACTAATGTAGCAGAAAAAGGCCATTAGTGCAATTAGTGTCCATTAATGCCATTATCCTTGCAAAAGGCTCCATAAAATAATTAGAAAACAATATCATAGGAGGTCCTTGGCCCAAAATGTTATCTTTAGCTGAATATGTGCATGAACTCTAAAATCTCCATCTGGTAACTGCAACTTATAAACCAGACTTTGGATTCAGAAGGTATTACCTGCTTGAACTTAAGCATCGGTGCATGTGTAAGCTTTGCATTTTAGTCTGTGAGTTTACCAACCAAACCCACGTTCATCTACATTACCTTCTCTATAAGCAAGAATGATTGCAGTCTAAATAAGCTTATAGGTATTAAAGACTGGCCTCGTATTGTTGCTGTTCACTGAGTAAGGGGAGGTCAGTTGGAAAATCAGTTCTGTCAGTACCCATGCACCAGAAGGGAAATAAGTATCCTAAAGACAGAGAAAGGAGGGCCTCAGCACTACTGTTCTGCTTCTGAGTCCAAGCATGGGGAGGAAAGAACCTGTGTAGATAGGCTGATGGGGAGAGGACTGGAAGAGCGGAATGGCCCTTGGAATAAAATAGAAAACCATCCTCAGCTTGTTAATATTCTAAACCATCTTTTTTGCTTTGCTTAAGGAGTTCATTTTGAAGGTGTGAAGATGACTAATATGTATCCTTTTTAAGTGTAACAGATGGTACAGATTTTCTGTAAGGTGTCTTAAAAAGATGATACAGTGCTACTGACAATAAGATGACTAAATCTTTTGGGACTCAAATCACCAGATAATGTTCTCTCCACGAGTCAAGCAATATGAAAATTCAGAAGCAATACATGCATTTTGTCACTGAATAGTTACTCTCATACAGGATCTTAAGCTTTTTTGAGGCACTATGGATAGGAAAATTAACACAATTCCTTAGGTCACACTTGGTTCTAGCGAAGAAACTACATACAGAGAAATGTAGTATATCAGGGGATGCCTGTTGCTGGTTATATACAGTGTCTACAGGGTACTGAAAGCCTCGTGTCCTAAGAAGGCTTAACCACAGCGCTAATTGAGTGTGGCTCCTCCAAAGATTTCTCAGAACTTACGAATATTACTGGGAAGAAGAGTCAAGAGGAAAAGGGCCAGTGCTAGTTCACCCCATCCTACTGCAAACCGGAGTTACTAGCTCAGCTTAGACTTGCAGCCATGTGAAGACAAGAGGGTGGAGGCTGAGGCATTTTCCCAGTTTGAAAAAATACATTACCATTTAAATGAGGAAAGAAGTCTGTGGCAGAAATGGCAGTAAGCATCTTTCTGCCCTGGTGTATCAGTTTTCCATTTTCATGTAGAGGTGATAAACATGTCAATCTATCATTTCCGTGTATGTTCTCAATTGCTATCTCAATAAAAACAGGAAGAGCCACATGACTATGCATAGTTCTCCAAGAAAAATAATTCTCCAGACTTAGAGCAGAAAAATACCTACAAATACTGAGAATGTATCTCAATGCTCCAATACCTCTGGAAGCAAAGATACATTAGAAAAGCACCTACTTTTCTTCAGTCCTCACTGCTTATTTCTGCTCCCCAAATCAAGAGACCTACTGCCAGGCTTTGCACGACTGAGTTCCGAACTAGATCAGTGATGTGATCCAGGTTTAAAGAAAGAAAAATAAAAGAGTGGGAGAACATATTAAGTATTATGATTTTGTGAACAGGACATTGACTAAGGAGTCAAATATCTATTCTTTTGGCTTTGCCAGTGTCCTGGCTTCAGATAAGTCACTTCCTCTCGGCCTCAGCTTTATGTCTGCACAATAGGAGAATTAATTAATTTCTTTCTGTAAAATACTTCTGAATCTATACACGAATAATGTCCTCTAAAATCCAAGTTCTCCTTTTAATGAATTTGAACTATACCTAGTGTTTCTTCTAAACTATGCCAGAGGGCATTTTAAAATGTGAATTGTCATCAATGTTTAATTATTTATTTCAGCTGATATAAGTTCTCAAATGGTTATTTTTTTCTTTCCATAGTGAAGAAGGCTTTTTTCTGCATATGTCAGGTGCATAGAAAAATGTTCTATTATTCCTAATTTTCAGGATAATGAAAGTAGCCAATCATTAACTAATTGATAAACTTTTTGAGATTGAAAACCACGTTTTTTTCCTGTGTAACAGCAGGATAAATAGAGCCATGATCTCAACTGGGAGCTTTGTCCACTTTATCAACTAATAATTACATGCATAATAGGTAATTTTATATTCTATTTGTCTATCAGTGAAAGAACATTTTATTTTTAATTAACAATTTTGTGAAGTCTTAAGGTAGACATCACTGTTCTTTTCTACGAGATTTTAGCGTCAGTATAACGATGCTGTGTTAGGAAGAAAATGTATTTTTAATCCACTTGAAATAAAATTCAGTAATTCTTGACCAATATATTCTTATTACAATAGGATGAAACAATGCAGGGGAAAGAAAAGAGCAAAGAAAATGGGATATTAAATGAGGTAAGTCCTGAAGCAAATGACAGTGTTTAAGCTAACTACAAACCCTACACAGCAGTTATGAAAAAGCCCCAATCTCGTAAACTCTTGTCTATGAGTAAAACTTTGAATATATGAGTGGTTTCACTCCTTTAAGACTCCAGAAACAGTAATGAAGATTGAAATTAGATACCTCTAAGTTAAATCCTGGCTCCACCCTGAATGCTCTGTGCGTTCCCATTCTGAAACCCAGCACTATGACCAACTGCATAGGCAAAGCTTGCAAAACCCGTGCTTTCATCTGCTTGGCTCACAGACTATAGCATGGAAACTACAAAATTGTTATGTTCTCAACAGTTAGACAAGATATGAGATACCTAAACTCTAAGTATAGCATGGAACTGTTCGAAGAACTCTAAAATGGAGATACATTTTCACATCAAACAAGCAGAGATAGAAGAGGGAAATCATTTGTGACATAGCTACATGAATTTTGACTTAGGTGAAATGACTGCCATGCTGCTCAAACAATCTAACAAATGCTGCAAAAACAATAAAAATCTGATTCATAAATTTCCATTCTGAATCTCACTAGGTACTTTTTCTTCTGGCAGATCCTGATTCATTATTCATAATTCCCTGGAACTCATAGGCTAGCTAATCAAGAGCCAGTTTATGAATCATGAAAGGTAAATGTATTTTCAGTATTCTAATTTTCATTCACTCATTCACTCACCAAAAAAAATGAGATAGAGTTTCATTATTTGGTATTGCCTCTTATTTCTTAATTTTTGAAGTTGTCAGTCATTTGAGGGAAGGAAAAAAATGTCTACACACTAATAACAGGCAGTCAAAAAGTGGATTCTTACATGCTACAAATCAGATTTATTCCGTGTATATAATAATTGTCAGGACATGCACAATGAGAATCATTTATAGACAATAAACTAAACACCTCTTGTAGGTAGTATCTGTATCTGGTGACTACTACCAGGTGAGAGTCCACAAGAGTTGAATTCAATTAAGAAAAGATGTATTTAAAAAACAAACAGGTTAAGATGACAGGAGGTATTATTCCCAATTAATAATTCAAAAAGATGTACTCGAAACTAATACTCATAACAAAAAAAACCCCAAGTGCTGCACTGATTGCCTTAAATGCTCTATCTAAGGGTAAAACCTGCTGCCAATGATGGTCAGTTGAAGACATTTAAGGAACAATATAAGAACAGAATGTACACAGAAAATCCATTCAGGAACTTTTCAAGGAATACAGAGGAACACTGCGCAGAACCACTGTGATGATACATCCTTATTTACACAAGTTTAGGACCTAGTCCAGTCTGAAACAATCAGCTGTCAAAAGTGGAGAAATGCAGCACTGTTCTGCTGTTGATATTTCCCCCCCGAACTGCATCAAGTTTTCTCAGTTTAAAAACAAACAAAACCAAGCCCAAAACTGTTTCCCCAGAGTACAAGGAGCTAATAAAGTTTTGAAAGTTCTGGTAGTGCTTTGACAAAGAACAGAAAAAATATATTTCCTTCTCCATTTAAGCATGCTTCAACAGAGAAGTTGCTAACTCAAAATGTCATCTTGATGGTGCTCTCAGGCCCTTTATGAACTTTAAGCAAAATGAGAGAATGTATACGCTTTGGTTCTCGCCACCAGCATTCACCATATTGGACCAACAGGAGATACCATGTTTGAATGAACAATTTTCTGCAGGCTGAGAGGAGGATTTGGAAAGTCCACGCCATTGGCAAATGTTCCTACCAGCTCCCCTTCAACGCCCTGTAGACGAGCAGAATAGCAACGCTACGTCACGTCTCAGAAAACACAGCACTTGGAGGAAGAGCTGCACCGCCGTTGCCCGGAGCGATGTCGCAGGGAAGGATGAGATGCCATGTTGGGTGGCGCACGGAGACAGCGACAGAGAGCGGAGCAGCCACGGCCGCTCTGCGAGCAGCGAGCCTGCGCGTTCACGGCATTCTGTAATCCGGGTCGTCTGCCAAGAGTATGAATAACCTTTAAGGCCAACACCATTAAACTATTTCTTGGAAAGCGTGACTGTGGTTTGCTGTGGTAAGCCAAGTTTAGACTATATCTGTGCTGTGTTTGTGAGCACATGTGTTGTAGTAATCTTTCAGGGTAATGCATTGGCAGCAGCGGGAGACATTTTATTTTTACAATTGCTGGTGCAGAAGAAGAATATTCGTCTGCACTTAAATACACTTTATGGTTATTCACATTAGGGGCAAATTTTCAAAGAGCTGCTAAGGTTTTTGGCCAGGCATGCCACTGCTTTTATTGGGAACTGCATGTGTTAAACTGAGCAACGTACTTTGAAAAACATACATACACTTTCTTCCTCTGAACATTCAGGAATGTCTGATTTTTTTTTCCCCTAAATTGTTAAGGCAGTTAGTAGGACTGACAGCTTGAAAGACGTGCTGGGAGAACTTTGATTCTCTGGTGCAACGGAGAAAGGCTCTGTGCCACCTGGGGATCCTCTCCAGCCTGGGGAATCTTCCTGTGGTGTGGTTCGGCGGCCGCTTGGCATCACTCAAGCAGCACAAAGCAGTCTGAGGGGTCACAGAGCCAAGTCCAATTGTAACAGTCAAAGAGGGATGTTCGAGACTAACACGGTACCCTTTCCTCTTCCCCCTCTCCAAGTACACTGTCTTCCTCCAAACGAGTCATATTTTTGTTTCAGAGCATTTTCCTTTCTAATTTGCATGCTTGAGAAGAGGTCTAAGCTGATATTAAAATGTGCTTTTCCAAGCTGGATGGCCCACCGTCAAGAAAACAGGAGTATATATTTCATGCAGGTCCTTTGGTGCTCCTGTTGGCTTCAGTCCTGCAGAAACCCTGTCAACTCCAATATCCTCTCAGCTCACAAAGGGAGAGCCAGCCAAAGAAGCAGAAGGACTGGAGCAGGGACCGTGTCCTCCTGAACCACATATGGCAAAACAGCAGCCACCACAAGTTCAGAACACTGACTGTGCTGCCCAACATCCACAGATTCCCCTGATTACGGGCATGCTTTGTGTAAAAGGAATATCAGGTCTTGTGACCATTCTTATAACAGCAATTAGAAAATGTTTCAATTTATAACAATTATAAAAGCAATAAAAGTGTAATGAATGTTATTATTTCGGTCCATAATTAAACGCACATTTTGCAATTTGGAATTCAAATTGGCCTCCTCGAGATGTAAAAGTCTACTTAAGATATAGAAAATTCTGGCTAGAAGATGTTTAAAACATGTTTTTATGCTTTTTGAAACAAATTGCTTATTACTTGAAATATTAAGACAACAGTTGTATTTGCAGAAAAAGGGAGGCAGTCACTATACGCCGTCTGAGGTGCTATCTCAATGTGTTAATTACTGTTTAACGTGGATACAGATGCTGCCCTAGGCAATTTTCACCCAGCATTTGGAGGAAAAGTTCAGTTTTAATCATAATCAAATGAGGCATTATGTGAAACTGCTCTACAGCAACGGTACACTTCACTCGGTACACATGCGGGTGCTGTTTTTAAAAATAGAATGGGACATGTGTAAGAATCTACTAGGCTTAGAAAATTACTTTTCTTACCAAAACCTAATATAGCAGCAGATGGTGAACTGGCTCTAAAGAAGCTGCAGAGAAGTCAGTACCCTTTTTTCCAGCTTTGCCTTTTGATATGACTCAAGATTTTATCCAGGTAAGAAGAGGGTGGAGCAAAGACTATTCTCTCATCAAGTGTTTGGATTAACGGAAAGATGGAAGAAATTAATGATATTGTCATTCAGCTCAGAAATTAGGCCACCCTGAGGAGATTCTGAAAGCTGTCTAGGAAGGTAAAATAAATTATTTTTTCTTCTCCGAAAAGAAAGGGAAAAATGAAAGCTGCTGGGGCAGTCACCTGCAAAGGCCACTAGTTCAATACTGAAAGACAAAAGTAGTTGAACTTACTGATCCACGAGCCATTTCAAAGGATTTTTTTTGTTTGTTAAGGTAGTGATTCCCGGTTTAAGTACATATAATTGAGCTCAAAGCAGAGCACACAAACATAAGAGGCAGTTACAGATTTCTGAAGTCTGCATTTGTAATATAGTCATACAGTGCTAACATTTTGGATACTTTCACTCAGCCTGTAAAAACAGCATCAATATAACTGTTACGCCATATGATACAAAGTACCCATATGTACTCATCTGAAGGATTAGGCAATTTGTTTTATGCTTTTGGCATATTTTAAATTACCACTTAACCATTAAGAACTAAAAATAGGGTAAGAAGAGTTTTGTAAGTGTATCGTGATACTGAGATAGTGGATTTTAACAAACCTTCTGCTATTATGCAGTTAGGAGTCTCAAACAAAAGGTACCGCTTTTCTATAGCTTGAGAACACAAATTCTGTAATGTTGTAAAGCAGGTAGTGTTGAAAATATCAATAGCCAGCAATTCCATACAGCTGGACTACTGGAAAAAATAAATGGACATAACCTTATTATAAAAAGTCAGAGCTGTAAAGAAATATCACAGATTTCAAAAGACCATAAATCTCTATTCAGGGGAAAAAGACACCACCTTTCTCAAGCAGCAGAAGTTTGCTGGCACTAGATGAGATCTAGTCCCGAGAAGGCGGCAGCAGCAGCAGCACAAAATAAACTGCCAAAATCTAGAAGAAACCGTTCTGCCTCCTCTCCTACTGGCGTCTTTCTCCTGCACTCCTAACAGCAGAAAACTCTCAGCTGCCACGATCGGTACATCTTTATACATCTTTTATACATATCTTTCCTAAATATACAGTCCGTTATATAGAACAAATGTTTCTGAGCAACCTAAACCACGACCTTCTCCCCAGACTTACTTCAGCAGGTTAAGTTCAATTAGGAATCTTATTTATGGTTCATTTATGGTCTCTGTAGACAGAATGATGTGCTGTGATAAAACCGTTTCAGCTGAAACTTTGAAGGAGGCTGGAAAGGTGACTGATAAAAAGTTGAATGCCGTTAAGGAATTTTTAAAATCTCGGTCTATTTAAAGAATTACATTATTCTGAGATATATATAATTTAGTAATATAAGGGATTGACAGACATGGTCTTCATGTTACTAGGCTTTATTTCAAGGTAAACTTTTTTTTTGCCCCTGAACTGTTCCTTTTTATATGTATTTTTTATGCCTGACGGTTTGTTTTATCCTTCCAGATTTAACTGGAGTGCTGTCTTGATCGTTTCTACACAGCACTGCACGACTTGTTAATTCAAGGTCTGTTTCTGTGTTGTTCTCTCTCACTCTGAACTGCTTATTCATGTAGGCAGTGCTTCCCCTGAGCTGAGTGGCAGTAACCCATCACTTCCCTACCACATCCGTTTCTGTTCCCCACCTATACCCAGCAACAAAAGGTGGTGCCTATTTCTTCACCTTGATCTCTTCTACAGAGTGCTGCAGTGCCAGAGAGGCTTGAGCTCTGCTCTGTGCAGCAAAGAAACAAAGCCTGTTTTCTTCCAGAAACACACTGTTGTTGAGATGAAGAGGTAAAGATACGCCAGAACCCTTCCTTTGCTGCAAAGGTATTGTCGCTTACTTCAAAACACAGAAGGGCTTTTCTAAGCAACTGTGGTTAGAGCGTGCTCGCCAGGATGTCGAATATCGAAATTGTCTGCCAGGATATAGAATTCCAGAATTGGCTGAGTATGTGACTAACAGAAAAACATTTTCTTTTGGGTTTTTTTTTTTTTGAGAGAGAATTTTTTTTGTGGGTACAAAAGTATATGATGCATAAAGAAAACGAGCTCTTTGCTAAGGTAATGTATTTTTTCACATACCATTTCACAATAGCTAGAGCATTTTGTTTTAAACCTCCAGATATACTCCGCACCCAAACAGTGACTCAAACAGCCTATAGTTATGACATACCTGCAATAATAAAGCAACTGGGTGTAAATAAATATAATGCAGGGCATAAACATAGCCGCAGGCTGAATGGTCTTGTCATATTTCATCCCTTCATTTTAATTCAATACTAAGCAAAGCACAGAAATGTTTACCTTTGTCTGATCTTTAATTCCCTAAATTTATGTGGAATCATGCACAGATGCTCTGGAAACCAGCCTGGAAAAGCCTGGCATTTTAATTGATCCCAGAGCCTCTTTCCTCACAGCCCCTGCTGCTACAAAGTCTGCTACTTGCTCCAAAGGGGCTGCGCGGTTGCCTAGCCACGGCGAGCGGCCAGGCAAGGTGAAGAAATCCAGGGGAGGAAGTAACCAATCAATTTTTTAATTTCCCTGTGTAAACAGCAGCAAATCAGGATGGATTTTGAAATCTCATTAGTGGAAAGTGAGACGCATTGTGCGCATTTTAACATATGTATTAACTGTATGCAGTGGCTTGCAGCCAGAAATTATAAGCCATTGGGTACGTTTCACAAAGCTTATTTCAGAAGACAACCTGAATGTCATTTTAAACTCTGAACGTTTTCGGGCTGGGGGGTGGGGAGAATAATTTTTACTCCTCTACCGCTACTATCTTATTAGTTTTAATGTTTTCTTACACTGTTAGTTAATCACATTATAAGAAATACACTTTTCGTTATACCTGAAAAGCTGAGTATTGGCAGAGGAAGGAGGATAAATGCAGAACCAAATCCTGTTGTCAGGAAGATTTAGTACAAAAGGAAGAATTACATGCCTCCCCTTAAAGATTTTCACTTAGTGCTGCCTTGGCATACCAGTAAAAATGAGCGCAAATTTATCAGTGTCGTATTTGCAAGTCAGTGATTTGCATGACCCCTCTGCACCTTCCTGCGTAACAGGATGGTTTGGGATTGTTTCTAGGTGTTAAATACAGGCTGCTTAGGAGGCTCGCCCTTCTGTGTCATTACAGCTAAGAAATTTTTCAAGGTATTCTGTGCTTCCTGCTGTATCACCGCAGTAAATTCCATGCAGAAAGGATCGATGGTCATTTCAAAACACTAAATCATTGCTAATTTCTATAAAAACATACTTTCTACTGTGCCACTAGTAATACGCCACTTCTTTCTTTGAGACCCCTACTGCCTTGATGGAGGTCAAAATTTTAATTCAGATAATGAAGAGCCTTACATATGCCGCATAAAATATCTGACTTTACCATAAGATAATATAAGAATCAGTTTTAGTGATACGTATGGAATTTGAAAACTATGATGCATACCACAAGCTATTTATTCCATAAAAATGAGCTAGAACCAAACCTTATCTATGCATATACACTGATCCTGCAGAAAAATGGCTTTTGGACTTTTAATAGGAAAACAGAAATTTGCTTCACTGGTTCCCAAGAGAAACACTTTTGGTACAGTGAAAATATTAAACATGGACATTAAAGACTTCAGAGATCAATTAATTTTTTCAGTATTCTTGAAAAGAGAAAGAAATCTTATCTACATTCAGATCCACAGGAGTTCTGCCACTGACTTAAAGCAAACACTTCTTCCAAGGGCTGTACCAAAGAGAAGTGAAGGCTGGCTCATTACTGGAGGTGTGTACAACTGGGAAAAAGAGAAGAGGAGAGGTAAGAAATTGAAGGACGCTGAGAAGGGGACTGGTGAAAAATTTTCACAAAAATAAATTCTAACCCTGTCTCCATGAGTAAGGCAAATGTAGCCTATGGAATTCAGACCCAATAGTGCTTTTGGGAGATCTAATCCTTATACTGTACAAAACATAAAGTCATTCAAAATGGGAACTAAACCATTCTGGCCACTAATACACCCTGTCAGAGTGATGCAGACTGGCGTCTCTGAATGCTACTGCGTTTCAAATTATTATTTTGGTATTAAGAACAGATGTAGTGCTCTCCATTACAATCTTTTGAATCCTGTGAGTCATGTTTGTGAACTTCTTGATGAATTGTCTTCCTACAAACATTAGAAGCAGACTTTGTCTGCAGGCTGGCAACAGGGAAAAATGACTGGAGAAAGCGCCAGAGCAAACTTTTCTGAAGCACTAAAAATACCATCCCCATCTCCTTACCCCCAAGTCAAGCTCACATGCTTATTGCAACTTGTCCAACGATTTCACTTCACACGCCATCACAAGCCTGAAGGCAGATGTCTCCAGATGAAAAGAAAGCACATAAAAAAAAAGACTAGTGAGCCAGCAAGAATTCAAGCAATTCCAGGACCTGAGCGCCAATGCAGAAGTTGAGATGCAAGGCGAGTCATCTGGTTTTGCATAACTAGAAGAAGGTCTGGTTTATTAATATCCAGTGCCAGCCAAAAGCCTGAGCTTTCAAGTACTTCAGAAGTAAGAAGAATAGATTAGACTAAAAAAATACAAATGAAAATAATTTTAAAAAATGCTATTCAAAGGGTGTGAACTTGAACTGAAGAAAACTTACTGAAAACTGATGTAATAAAGGCCTTAATCTACCGTTCATACATATAGGGATTTATTCTCATTTAACTGAAAATGAAATTTGGCCCAGGGCTAATATATAGTCTGAAAAGCCTTATCTAGAAAGTAGATTATTCTTTTCATAGGAAAAACACTATCGCAGACTTTGTAAATTTTCATTGAGTGTGACTGATAAACTGCATTAATCTACACAGAGTTGTGCACACCTGATTTTTATATCAGACTAGTGAATGAAATTGCTGTCAGAAATCATGTGACCTTTGAAATTACCAGTATGTCTAATACAAACGAGCATTTGTATGCTCAAATTGGAAGAAGTACAGTCACAGCTTTGGCAGCATGAAAATGGAAAATGGTATTTCCAAAAGCTACACTTATCAGGTATTTGGTATGCACATTCCAAATAATCCCATCTTTACACTATTCAGTTCTTGTGTAGGGTAACTGTCTTCAAAAAAACAATGTACAGCTGAACAACAGCTGAGCAACTACAGTGTTCATTAGAAGCTCCTGATTTCAACCCAGGGAAATCAAGCCCCAACAGTATGACCCCTGTGAGTCCCAAATGAAATATCATCAAAGATAAATGTGATTTCCTTAAACTTTTTTTTTTTCCCCTTCGTTTTGGCTAGTGGAACTGGTCAAAGAAGACTGTAGAGCTACAATCCCTTAAAGATTTTGATAAAGGTAAAGCTTCTGTGTCCCTCCTTGGCATTTATGGACCTACATTCCATGTCCTGAAACTCTAAGACCTTTCAGAGGAAGTAGGGATTGGGCCAGAATTTATCTGCCAGTTTCTAGAATTCAGCTTACTTAACAGCTAGCCTAGTTCAATCCTCTTTTTCCAACATATGAGACACTGACAAAGCTGAATTTGATTCATTTCACTTACTGAAGTAAACGCAGGAGGAAAATTCTCAATGGATTATGGAGAACTTGCTATACTTCATGTTAATCCATTGAAGCTGACTGGCAAATTCAGAACGACTTCACAGATATTGAACAGATCTTTGTTAATCTGGACAGCAAATAATTCCTTCCCTGGCCATCCCCACACTGCCTTGCTATCACCCCATTTTGTCATATAGGGAAACATACTTGTGTCGTTACAAGTTTTTTTAAAGCTGGTTTAAAGACGCTGACAAGATTCTGCACTGAGAGCAACATTTTGGATTTAAAGTAGAGGTGTGAGTGAGCTAAAGTTATCACAATAATTTGATCTGTTCTAGATAATGAAATAACTAGAGACAAATAGCAATAAGTAAATTATTTAGAGCCTGACATCACTTTTAATTTCATTTATTTTCATGGGAAAAAGTGAAGCTTAGTCAAATAATACTAGACTTTATAATACGTAAAAGATGAACAGAGAGGTTTTAGGGCTTGTTGGCTGTTTGAAGTTGTGGGGTTTTGTTTTGTTTTGTTTAGCAAAAATGCTTTCGATTGTCTTAGTTCTTTATACAATAAACTGGATATTACTTACATGTCAGCAGACAAAATCAGTGAAAGTATCCTCAGTAAACTTTCCCTGGAAGGAAAAAAAACATAAATCATTAAGCACCAGCTATAATCAGAAAAATCCTTTTGTTTACACTATTTAACTTTGATTCACCCTACAGAGACACAAATTTGATTAGGAGGGTCAATGAAACCTTTCTTTATCAGTCCTGACTGAAAAAAAATACTTCTATAAACACAGACACTTTCCTGTTCTCATCTCAGTTACTGCTTGGAGAGAATAGGGAAAGTGTAGGAAAGAACTCCAAAGGGATGCTTCATTCCCAACAGGCTATTGTGTCCTTGACTGCTTTGTTCTAACCCCCATTCAAATTGCCAACTTAGAGACAAAATGGGTTTCATTCTCTTTTGCAGATGAAAATCTAATAGGGAAAAATAGACTTACTTGTCTATTGTTTAGAAGACCTCTGACTTCTAGAGTCTTCAGTCACTATCAACTTGGACTAATTTTCAATTCATAAGTCAGGTGAGAACAGTGTCACAGGAACACTGGGAAAAATATTTGGTCTTTGTCAAATAGATTTTCGGAACAATGAAGGCTGCTGTTACGACTAACATCACAATTTTTAAGTTGAAACTGATTTCAAACAAAAGAAGTACCCACACTAGCACTTTTTTGCTTGAAAGTATTCCTTTACAATGAATGGAAGAGGAGATAAAAGTATCTTTTACTCAGAGATCATATGGATGTCACAGTTCAGGCATTTATTTTATCACCTTTGAAACAGCGTGAAAACCTCTGGTATCTTTGATCAGTTCTAAAACTTGCAGTCAAACAACAGGTAAGAATCTTAAAACAGGCATTTCATTTTAAAAGATTGGGGTTTTGACGCATTCACCTCACGAAGTCTGAGGTGCTATAATGAGGAGAAAAAACAAAAATAATTTTCTTAGAAATCAAAAGTTGTGCTGCAGTTTGGGGGACTGCTTTTGAGAGTTCCTCCTTTTCCTATTACAAGACCAGCCATCAAACATTTCTTCCCTCTCCCACAACTCTTCACACCAGTTTCCCAAATGGATTTTCCACTTCTTTACCTTTCTGTCCCTACTTCAACATTAATTTTCCTGCCATTTCATTGTGTGCAACCAGAGAAGTGAAATAATTGCGCATGTTCCCCTTTTTTCACTGTGGTAAATAGGAGGACTCTTTTCAAGCTGACAACACACTCTCAAAAAGCTGGACTTTACTTGTTTTAGCAGACATTTGCTTTTTAAAACTCTCAGAGGACCTGACCATATGTTCAGCTCACATTTGTACAGCCTGGTTAATTTAACCCATTAGAGTCTCATAACTGGCTTGAGAAAGTACCTTTCATAAGTATACCAGGCTTGTAACTGTAGTTCTATAAAACACAAATAAATTTTCAGCATTAGGACACTAAATATAGGTTTTGTGTTTAAAATACATTTTATTTTATAGAAATCACATAAAGTTGCAGGCCAGAAACCAAGAAGAAATCCATTTAAATCGTGTCTCAAACACTGGAGATCCTTTCCAGCTCTGACATGGTGATGGTGGAAAATGGACTTTCAAAGTATTTTTATTGATCTTTTGGTAAAAGTTGCTTTTCTCATGGTGATATATTTGATTAGTATTTGCAGATGTTCCCACGAGTAGTTTTTCTTCTGCCTTCACAATGCCATTTATATGCTCTGGAGCAGCTAGACTCTCAAGAGACAGCACAGGAAAGTGTTGAGTCCTCCCCAGCACTGTTAAAAGCATTTCTTCAGAGTCGGGAAAGTGCTGGTACTAAAGTCGTCCCTATTCTAATAATTCTGAGACAAAGTAAGAACTTTGCCAACAAAGGATTCTGAAATATTGAGATCCTTGAACCCCTCTTTTCTAGATGTAAACCATTTTGGGCTCCATTTAGCCAATGGAGAGATGTAAGTATATGGGCTGGGAAAGAGGAGGATAATACAGAACATTGAAGTCAGATCCAAATAAGACTGAATTAAACAGTACAATTACTTCCTTTTGCACGGCTGTCATCTTTCCAAAAGCAGGACTCTCCACCTGTGAGCTTAGGTTGAGAGAGGCAGGCTTAATATTATGCTGGATCTGGTCTATCATTCCAAGGCTGAGATTTTCCAAAATATGCAGTCCTGGCCTTTGTTTCTTTCCACATACTAAGTGGAAAAAGAATTAGCTAACATCAAATGCTTTAAAAATCCCATCTTTCTGTTAGTTTACTTATTCATAAGAATATGACTTTGTCATGTGAAATTAAAGATAACGATTATGTTTTACTTGTTTCAGCAACACCTGCAAATACAGCCAGCTCTACAACATGCAGGGCAAGAACCATTCTTCCCTGGAAGAGTTACAGGATAGAAGGCAAGCAGGTGGAAGAGGAGACGTGGCATCTCTGCCAAGAAAGCAGCCCAGGTAGTAAGAGACCTAAACAATCTCAGTCCTGATAAAAAGCATACTGAAGCCAGTTAAAATATTGATTTTAGGATTAGTCTTATAATGAATAGAGAGACAGAATGAAATATGTAACCATTTATTTTAAAGAGTCTTTCAAAGTAAAATACATATTCCTATTATTTTCCTCAGCTGGAAGGGACAGTTAGTGTACACTGCTGTGCCACATTTTGGACAATGACTTTGCGGTCTACTTTGTTAGATATTTCTTTTAGAAAGAAATGAGACAATAGTAGCTAAAAAATATTCTTAACCCCCTCTATGTCTCTCATAAGTGGAAAACAGAAAATCTACTTCATGTGAATTTCTTCTTGTAGAACTTCATCCGAAACACTCATTTTCAGGGTTAACATTTCATTTTGTCACTACGTTAGCAACTAGGTAACAAATCTTAGGTACACCTTCAGGTAGATTTCTCTGCTTCTTGCACATTCCTTATTCACTGACTTAATCCTCAAAGTAGTTCTGCAAGCAGGAAAGCATACTATCTTTCCAAGTTATTTTCTCAGTGACAGAAGAAATGCATGACAAGCATCTGATCCTAGCCACTCATACACTGAAGTCTAAATGTTTTAATTACAAGCTTGTTCGGGTTTTTTTCTAGCCACGTGAGAAATGAGACGAGACATGTCATTTAAGCAGCATTCATACCACCTAATTTTGTAGAATTGACTCCCTCTACTCCTACATATCACTATACACACTCGTTTTGGAACCAAATCAACTCAGAAGTTCTCATTTCCTCACTGGTAATATAAAGGGTCATGGAAAGCACGTTTCCTAATTGAGACAGCTGCATACAGATTCCTAAAATTTGGTAGCAGGAGTATTACCCCAGATTTTTCTTGGGGCCAAGAACCACCTGGAGCACTTTGCTTCCAGCCACAGACTGGAAGCACAATCCACAGGGTGCTCAGCAGAAGGGCAAAGCATGGGAAGACAAAGTGAAAGAAAATTATTTACAACTCATAACATTTCTGTATGAATTTCTTGATATGGGAAACTAATGGAATATAGATGCTGTCTCTGTCAAGACTGTCAAGAGGGACAGTGATTTTATCAGAATCCCTTCAGAATCCAAATTAATTCAGCTGGTTTACTTTTCCCTTATTTCAATAAATCTTTATTTTTATATTTTAAAGGAAAAACCTTACCATTGATGGTCATTCTATTCACTGTGATTACTTGTTAATCCCATAACAGAGAGAGCAGCATGGTCTTTTACTACAAGAGCTATGACTGGTAGTTATAAAGTCTGCTCCTTTGTGCAGTGGGTTATCTCATTACTGAGTTATGGCCCATAGTATCCTACAGTACTTCTTAAACCTTACTGTATGGCCTAAATGTAACATGAGCGACACAACAGCCTACTCTAAATCTTCCTTTCTAAATGCAGATCGCAGTTGAAATTCAGTTCTACAAATACGTGCATAAAACAATTGCATGCAAATCTTGACAGCTCCAACTTTAAAGATTGCTTAGAAAATTGAAATTTTAAACCCTTATTCTGTCAGAACACCTCCCAATGACTTCAGCAAAGCAGGATCAGCTCTTTAATACATACACACAGCAAAAAAAGAAGATATTTTACAACTGGTTTTTGATTACCAAATCTCAATCTGACATATACTGGGCTTCATCAGAGAAAACTTTAACGGATTGCATGCATGCAATACACATTCCTACTCTTATTACCTCTAATCTCTAGTTTGCCTTTTGTGGGATTTTTTAAATCAGATTTTTTTTTGCTAACCATGCCAGAGAACGCTTTTGGTATCACCATTCACTGGCATTCAAAAGGGAGGAGGTGACTCCCTTGCCTGGAGCAAAAACCTTAGAAATGGATTTGCTGATGAAACATTTCCATGAGATTAGATTACAAATGAGCACCAGGGTGTATGAATCTACCACTTAAAGGGAAAGATAAAGTAAAAACAGCTAGGCAAAAGTCACTAATTTGGAAAACATTTGAAAATCCAGGATGATTTCACGCTACAGTACTAGGCAAGCTTTGTACCCCTTACGGATTAATTTTGCCCACTGATAAAGCAATTAATTTGGTGCAAGTCACAAGATGCTACTTTTAGAACCCATGGGTATTTTCTATCGGCAATAAAGTTTAGGAGTTCTCTATTAGTGGGTCAGAGCTTTGTTCAGCACAACTTATTATTTTTATAGTCTACTTGCTGAGTATTTGAAATGACCGATGAAGAAGCAGGTACAGGCACGAAGCAGTTCCCCAAACTGTTTCTAATCTCATCAGGAAGCCAAGTGTGAAACCCAGAAGCCTCAAAGCCAGTTGGAGCATACAAAGGCTATTCCATAGGAGTTCATAATCACCACACCAGCATCATTTCTAACTCTTCCAAAGTAAAAGGAGAGCGTCCATTAGCTTATAGTAACTTATAACAAAAAACTTTTAGAAGAATATATCTCTTTAAACTTTCTTTTGCCTTTTGGAAACCTTCTGAATTACAGCAGTGACTAGTATTTGCCGAAGTGGAGCTCTTCTTAACCTGGCACTATTTTTGATCGAAGATTGACAAAGTAGAATGAGAAAACGTGGATTTCAAAATCAATTTTACTGTTGTTGCTGCTAGTGGTTTTTGTTTGTTTGGGTTTTTTTACCACTTCTAGAGATGATTTTGTATTTATTTAAAGTAGGTATCGAGTAAGTTTGCAACAGGTCCCTACGAACACCTAAAATGGGCACCATTCTATCTACCACAAGGGTGGTGAGACCAAGCATTGAAACAGGTTGGCTAGAGAGGTTGTGAAGGTCTGTCTCCCTCTTAGAGATATTCAAATCCTGTCTGCGCACAGTCCTGGGCAGCTTGCTCAAGGTGACCCTGCTTGAGCAAGGAAGGAAGGGTGGACTACCTGGCCTCTAGAGCCTCCTTCCAACCTCAACCTTTCTGCGATTCTGTGATTCCAGTTAGCAGAACATGAGCAAATCCTGGTAGGATGCTTCCTCACTTTTGTTCATGCTAGGGTATCATTGCAACTGCGGTACTGGGGACAGTTACAGCACTATTGCCCCCAAGTAAGAACCCCATCACGAACAAATGCTATAAAAATTAATTCCTTCTCAAGCAGCATCAATAATGCAATTCTCTCAGAATAGCACAGGCTTGGTCCCTCAATTTAAAAAAGGATTCTACTTCACCCTAACGGTGAACTCCTTTTCAGCTAGTGGCAGTAGGTTGTTGGAAGCTCTTTGAGCACTCAGCAGATTTTCTGCATCATTTGTGAACAAAGCTTGCAAACATGAACTGAGCATAAAACAGATTACTATTTTTTAATTAAAATAAAAACTGAAATTCTGATACTGTTAGAAGTTTTAGGGAATCAGAACGAACGCCAGGTATAGGGTTAATGCACCTGTGCTTTGATCTGCTCACTTTACTTTGACCTATCTTCTGGTAGTGGACAATGAGATTTTGCAATTCTTGCTGAAAGAAAATCCTTTCATTTTGATTAGTAAAACTTGCATCTGAAATATAGCTCTGAAATAGAATTAAAATATTCTCAGCATTACAATATAATCATATTTAATAATCATTGAACCATGGTAACAATTTTTACATTTGCCATTGCCTAGCAAAAATTTCAGATAATATTACAAGCAAAATCATATTTAATTGAAAATGTTCCATGCTTCACACCTCCATCATTTTCTCTTCCTACAACTCCCCGCATACTACTTCATCTTCTGCAAGCGAGTTAATGTATAAATCCTGATCAGAAGGTCATGTTTTGGTTTTATTCTGCAAAAATAAAACAGCAACAAAAGCTGCTAATGCAGACTGATTTTGGTGCACATATTAATACAGACTTTTGGACAGATACAAATTGTTGTCACAAGATGTACTCGAAAGACCAGTGTTTCTGCGTGTTCGTGCGAATGTCAAACTATGGCATCATTAACATTGTGTAGTGTCCAATAATTCTGTTCTCCCCATGGACAAGGACTGTGCAGAAATAATTACTTGGCAATCACATGCACTTCATCACTTCCAAATTAGATTTTAGTAATCCACCGCTTTATTTCCAGAGTAATCAAATTACTACAATGGAGTTTCCTTCAGGTTTGTTTTTTTTTTTTTTTTTCTCTTTCATTTGATATTTATTGCCACAGATGCAAACCAGGAGTAAAGCACAGTCAAGAGAGAAACACGATTTGGGGACAAACAGTTGGATAATTTGTTTTAAAACATAAATGAAAATGATCCTTCAAATCTTCTCTATCCCAATGTAAACACATTCAGTAAATGAAAGGTATAAAACAGAACCAAAAAGTATATCTAGAGAACACTCTGAAGAGACTGAATTTTTAAAATAAAAATAAAAATCTTCTGATCACATAGAAGTTCCTCTTTCACTTCTAACAGTACTCTTACAATGGAACGCTGTAAAAAATTTCATTTAGTCACCTTGAAAAACTTTGGGTGACTTCATTTTGCTGCTGTGATATCACCAGAAAAACATCAAACCAATTTTTATTCTGCTAATAAGTAATTGGCATGTGAGAATTTGAGCTTTCTCTGGACTCTGGATGGCTGTGGATGAGGCAATTGGCCCACATTTATCAGGTCACGTCTATTCATCACAGTTTCTAATCAAGTGCTTAAATTTAAGCACACAAGTCTCCTGCTATTGAATGAGAGAAAGGGAGACTCTTACGTAAAAATTATATTTAAGGGATTTACTAAAGCTGATTTGAGTGCATTTTACATGCTCAAGCGTTTTAGTATTTTTTGTTCTTTATCTCCTGGACTGAGGACTTGGTGTTGAATCAAACCTACTGAAAATAATACCAAGTCTTGCAGATCCTCGTGATCCGTACAACAAGCTGATTATTATTTTTTGTATCTTTTGTTCCCCTTCTTATAGGTCCTAAGACAGTTTGGGGATTTTTTTGTTTTGTTTTGGGGCATTTTTTATAGCAAGGGTAGGTACGTCTAAAATCCAACAGGATCATCAATTGGTTATTTGTTCAATCAGCCCACTGATTATATTGGACCTTTTGGCAATTACGTACCTGGATTTTACTCAAGTCTCAGTATGCCTTTTACGGATTCATTAAGTCCTATAACACTAAAATGAGTGGTTTTAGCTCAGGATCTGAGCCCTGAAAAAAGAATAAACCATGTTCTTACCGATATATTTGCAATTAGAAAGAAATGTAGGTAGATCAAAATGCTACTGTTTAAAAGACACTTGGATTGTAATAACATATTGTCTCGAAGTAGAGTTCTCTGTTGCTTGCTGCTGTGATATTGATGAATTGAAATATTGCTCTTTTATTCGTAAATGTACAGGAAAAAGTACCAAGGTAAAATAAAATTCTGGAAACTAGTATTCTTGATAGACTAATAGGTTGGGTCTTTATTTCTACAGTAATCAAGAACTAATGTTTCAAATTAGAAATACAGGCTATTGGTTATCATAGCAGAACCCATAAATCTCTCTTTCGCCACTCTAAAAAGTCCAGAACATTTCATACGGATTTTTCTTCAAGGAACCAGTATTCCTAAAGTTTCACAAGTCAGGACTAGGAGAACAACCACATTTCATATTATTCTCCCACATTTTCTATTGGATTTTCTGGCTTCTATCTTGCACATCCTCTACTCCATGAAGACATACATTCTCTGAGATCCTTCGATTTAGGTTAGTTACTAAAGAGGACTTTTGGGCACCCTCAGGAGCGCAGCTTGCTCTGCGTCTCCTGTGTCATGAGGTGACAGAATGGCGATTGCAATACTGCGGCCACCAAGGTCAGCCGTGCAAACGAGGGAAGAGAGTGCCAGATACCCACGTGACAAGGATGTGGAGAACCTTTCTGAACAGGAAAGAGAAGATACAGCTCTTTTTGGAGCATAAGCTCCCTCCCCGCAGCATTACCTTTGTGCTAAAGATATTTCTTCTCCCCCACACTGAGGATAAAATCCCGGCTTCACTAAAATCAATGTAAGTTTTACTATGGCTATAAGCGGGCGCACAATTCCATTCTGTCATATGCTCTCTTGTTTTCAAGCACAGCTAAGTCAGCACTTCCATTCCAATTTAGCTTGCAGTATTAGCACTGCAAAACAAACAAAGAAGCAAGGAAGCAAAGAAGTCCCCATCTGAAATCTGCCCCAACCTTCGTGTCTTTTTAATGAGTGTTTCTCATTTGTGGCAGTAATAATTATGATCACATTCTCACCTCTCAACTGGAATGCTGATACAATCACATTAATTGCCATTCTGACTAGGAAACACTGACAGAATTGTGTCTCTAATCATACTTTGTGTTTTTTACTTTACACTCGCTCAATAAAATCCAGTGTTACAAACTCGAGACCTCAAAATGTCTGTTGGCAGAATTAGCAAGTTCATTTAGCTTTTGTGGGAGAAACTGAAAGAACTGGTTTTCAACTATTAAAAACCTAAACGTTGGTACACCTTCAGATATTATATACCTAGAAACAGCTATTTTCTCATTAGGCATCTATATTGAAAATGGGATGAAAGAGATGTGTACAGCATAAAATAACACACTTTTAAGGTGAAGGAAGTTACTGCAATCGGTCCATTGCAACCAAACATTCTGGTGCACTCTAGTGGCAGAACATCGAGATGTACAATAGCTTTGCTATTTATTTGCTTTTTAAAATCCTGGAAAAGACATAATTATTTTATTATTCTGGATGTACAGGTAAGTAAAGGTTCCTGTACTGTATTTAACTAATGTTCTTACTTGGGGGAGAAGTGAAGTGTTCTTAAGTGTCAGTAAGGACAAAGACGTCTTGATAACTGGTATCCATAAAGCTGACAGTCTTCAGATTTAAGGCTTCATCCCAACACGCGCAAGGAATCACTTGCATCCAAATCACGCTGATTTGAACTCTAAATCTCTCTCTCCCCCCACTTGGAGTTTGTGGCCTTTCACTTCCAGGGTTTTATGACTGATGACCACTACTACATACTTGATGTAACAGGTATATACAGGCACACGTGCACAACTGTCTGTACACCTCCATTTGCCAATACACACGCACATGGATGTAAAAAAATTGTACCAGCCAAATGACTGTAACACGGGAAGGGAAAAGAAACCATGCATGCTTACTGACCAACAATTGCTCAAGACAAAAACTTGGTAAAGAAAGAGAAAAAAGAGGGGACAAAGTACACTCATTTTCTATCAGCTCAAAAAGCAAGAAAACCAAATGCCAGTATGATATTCGCAAGCTTCAGAATTAAAAAGCAGTGCCAAAATTGCACTAAAATACTGTATGTGCAAGACGGACATTGTTAACAGAATAAAATGGGTTTTACTAAAAAGGCACTTATTAATGGCTAAATAGGGAGTCCTTAGGAAGAAATCTCAGGTAATCTGGGGTGAGGGAGAGGGGATGTTCTACCCTACAAGGACAACTAAACAAAATTTTTTAGCTAAAAGTGCCTCGCATGTATAGCACTAGACCGCTAGTTCATACACCCACAAACTGAGATGCAGGAAGATGAAGTGTTTTGCCCAAATTCATTTCACCACCTAATGGCAAAGTTGAATTAGATCTCAGGTCTCTTAAGTTCCTCTCCAGTGCTTATCCAATAAAGAATCCTCCTTGGTGAAAGCACATATCTTATCTTGCTAACATCATGGAAAAGTGCTTGCTTTTGTGCAAACTATATTTACTGTAATCATTCCAGTCCCGGTGATTTTTCTAAACGGTTCTGAGATGAACTCTTATTTAGCAACTGCTATATGGTACAAGGTAGATGCTGATGACTGAGAATATTACATGAACGTGCATTAAGATATTTTCCCCAGGATGTTAGTTGCGTTAGGATAAAATAAAGTGTTGCTCACCTGGAGCATTCGAGTCCTTATATGACTTGTCTCTTTTTCTTGAATACATAGATTTGATGTTCTTTTCACTTGCTTTCTAACCTCTGAAGGCACCATTTTTTTCAAAGCAGACAGGTTTCTCCCTGAAGCTTAAAACTTTTAAGCTTGCTTAAAAAAAAGGAAAAAAAAAATATAAAATTCCAGATCTCTTTATACATCCTAGATCTGAGGCTTTCAATCAAGAATACTAAACTTTATGAAGTCTGTGAAAATTCTGAGAAATGACAGGAATGCGTATAGCTAGGCATTACAAATAGATAAGCCAGAACCCAGGATAAGTGCTAAATGAAGATTCTCTTCCTAGAGGACAGCAGAAAAAAAAAATAAATCTACTTGCATATGCAGAAGCCATAATGTGATAGTAATTCCTTTTCCAGGAGTAAATACAAGCATTTGCTTCTAAAGGGTATGTCTAGTTTGTAGTATAGAAGCATGATCAGAACCTCTGCTGATGTGTGTAGACTAGCTTTAAACTAGCTTATTTACCTGGATTATAATATCAGAATAACATCAGTTGTTCCTGTCTGGGACCTGAGGTCTGTATTCTGTAAAGAAAGCCCATGTCATAGAATTGCAGTGTTATCAGTAACCAGGTGACACTGTAAATGTCCATACAAGGTGCAGTCAAATCTTTGGACTAAAAGGGAGGCGTTATCTCAGTCCAGTTTCAGATCCTTTCAGATTTAAACTAATAATTTGCATTTACCCAGCAGAGGTTAACCTCTGGTACCCCTAAAACATCCTGAATGCTATTCTGCACCACGAATGAATCGACAGAAATCAAAGGGATTCCTCAAGAACAAGATGCAGGAAGGTATACCACCTTTAACTCTAGGCCAACCAAAGGAATTTCATTCCTTTGCTCAGCTAAACAGAGACACAAGGTAAGTCTGTTGTCACAATGTTCTTTCACACAGCACTTACGTCAAGATGTAAGTTTGAAATGAGAAAAATCTTTGTCAGTGAAGTTGCTTATCATTGGTCAGTCAGACGAAAGCTCATGCTCTTGTGTTATTCTACTAAATTGCAGTTGTTTGCAATTGCTTGCTTGTCCCGAGTTCTCAGAATGTACGAAGAGAAAGAAGGTTTCAAGACAGTTAGAGAAGGCTCTTGAACATTTTAAAAAAATAAAACTGTAATCAGCAACTTCAAACCTTCTAAATATAAATTGCTACTCATACAATTCCTGAGCATGAAACCTATTGCAGCTTTTGCTGTATAAAGAGAGCAAAAAGAAGCAGTCTTCATTTAGTAATCTCACTTTGTCCTGCACTAATGTGTTTTCTCCCATCTTCCATCTAGTTATCAACTGGGGAGCAGAATGAGCTGTTTGTGGAACTTGCTTCACATACTAATTCCAAAAAAATATTTTTGTGCCATCTGGACATTGCCTACAGGTTGGTAACTATCCAGACTGGTGGGAGGAAGTCAAGTGCTGGTGCTGTACTAGTGGTGGTATGAGACAAGCAATAAATGCACAGAGAATCGACATATCTATTATGCCTGAAATCTGCTGCTTTTAGAGAACGTGTTTCCCAAGCTGTATTGCAGGCTCTGAGAGCACTCGTACGCCAACAATCTGCCAGCCATAAGGACACAGGAATATGGCCAGTTCACAAGGGACACGCATCTCCACCCTAGGGCATTAAAAAGCAATTGGTTCACAGAATGTACCAGCAAAGTTCGTAACAGCAGAGAACGAAGAGACTTTGCAGGTGTACCTGAGGAAAGGAAGAATTTTACTTGTCTTATTCAACAGAGTATTTGTGTTCATGGCACTGGGTGCTTCAAACTATATTTAAGCACATTTGGCCCTGTTTTGAGATTAAGTAGAAGAAAGGAGTTAAAGCAGTCAGTCCAATGTCTGTTACCATAATTGATTTTAACATAATTTCAGGCCGGGGAATGCCCACAGGATGTTAATCTGCAAGAGATGCCAGAGTGGGCTAGTACTTCTGCCATGCAAGGGAAATTTTTCATTGCTTGATAATTGAACAGGGCTGGAGAGAAATCGTGAACTGCATGGACAGCATTTGGATGTGCGCCTTACCCAAAAATCTCACTGATTGCCTTGAGTTTCTCCCATATGGAAAATGTCTCACCACTATCCAGACAGGGCAGTAGACACAAGTGAAAACTAAGAAAAGGATTCTCGTTGCTTGGCTCCTGTAAGTCCTTGAGGTATGGGAGGGAAAATCTGAAGATCATTGATTCCAATTTTTACTCTTTTAAGTGATTTTTAAAAGAAAATAGATGCCAAAAGTCAGTATATTTACTACTCAGATGAATAAACAAAGTCTTTTGGTTGTTTTCTTTTCTTCCCTCTAAAGCACAGAAATGTTTTCATTAAAAGATACTCTGAGTATGAAGGTCAGGCCTTGGACAGATTCAGTGCATCAGATGGATACATATTGATCAAATCCACTACCTAATGTGAAAATACAATTTAGGGAAAAAAAAAAAAAAGAGATGCAAACTTTTAATGAGCAATCACATCTCTAAAGAAAAGGTGCCAGATGGTTACACTTGTCTTGGAATACTAAGGCAGAATAAAGAAAAAAAATATTTGTTCCTCTTTTTTAACAAGAACTAAAATTAACTTTTAAAGACACCACCCCCACCTCCAACAAAAAATCAAATTAAATGAATGCATATTGTATGAATATTCACTACATTACTTGCAATTTTATCACATGAGTTGGTGCATGTCTATTACATGATGATGTTGGGGAAGTTTTTTCTTTTCTTTTTAGCTGTGGGTTGAGCGGAGGTGTGAACCGTGTTCAGCCAAGGAAATGTAGCCTAGCATGATTTCTGCTTTAATAACCATTGCTTCATTTCACTCCTGGAAATTTTTCAGATTGCGTTATTTTCCATCTCACAATGCTGCAATGCTGTCTTTTAACCAGTCGGTCTTTCATTCCCAAAATGTTTTGGTTTTGGGGTTGTAAGTCACAAATTGATGAGCTGGCTTATTTGTTTTACAGGTGCTTGAGAGAGAAAACTACAGGGTCCGTAGAGCATAATTTAATTGTGTTAGGCAGATAATCCAGGAGTGGCTGCCAACCCTCCGGAGAAGGCAGTGACTGCATTCTTGGGGAGCTGCAGGGTAAGGAATCCATCAGCCCGGGGAAGCTGACCTGAAGGAGCAAGAGGGAGCGGCCGTTCCCTGCTGGCAGCAGCACCAGGCGGACAAAGGATCGGATAAACTGAGCTTTTTTTGAGGCTTCCTGCCTGTGTTCATCTCACCACCTCCCAGAACAAGGAATAAAATACCCAAAAGAATATAAAACAATCTCTCAGTAAATCCGGAGTAATTTTAACTGAAGACCACAGAAATATATTAGGTGAAAAATAAATAAAATTAAGTTAGGATCCAGTCCAATTCATTTAAGTACAAAGAAACTCAGGGATCCACTTGTATTTCCCTACCAGCCTGGTTAAGAGATGTAGAATCTAGAAATATCCAGGCAAAAAGAGACGGTAACAAGAAGTACAAAAGCTAAAAAGAATATTAAAGCAGAAAACCAAGCCCTCAAAAGTTTGGAGTAGCCAAAGCTCAGTGCTAACCATAAAATTATAGCTTCTTCCTTCTCTTCCTCTCCCTTGTCCCACTCTACTCTAGGAGAGCAGATTTTTTGATAGAGTTTTTCAAAAATGTTCATCCTGGGGCAGACACCCAGCAGGAACAGTTAAAATTTGTTAAAGTTGAAAACACTTGAGATATTTTTTTAAAATGGGAAGTATAAGACAAGTGTTAGTTCTAAAGAGCAATACAAGGACTGCTTATAAACTCACATTTCCTGGATAAAAGAATGCAATTATCAATCTGACACACACAAAAAAAGAGTGCACATTGTTCAGACCGGTATTGATTTTACAAAATATTTTATATAATTTCAAAATAAGGGAGCATGGTCTGGGACTAGGCAGGAAAGGAACGCTGAAGGGTTTTCTCTCTAGTTCTGCCAAATGACACAACGTTTGATCTAGATATTTTCATGATCCAAGTATTTTGGACCCTTTCATTGGATTATTCACTTTTCAGGTTTCAGAAAACTTCATCCAGGTCCAAACTTTGTGATTCAAGACCATGTATAATTCATTAGTCCAGAACTTCAGATCCAGACAGGCTTCTCGTTTGGAAATTTGGATTTAGACCTGGACTTTTACACTGGGAACCCTCTCATGGCCATGAAAGGCTGTGAGAACCACAGTGATAGGTATTAATAACAAAAATCCCGTCAGAACCTGCGCAGCCCTGCTCAGCTTCAGCAAGTGGAGCTGCAAGGAAGGCGCTGGTGGGTAAGCAGAGAGGCCAGCAATTTGTGCAAGCCTTGTCCTGTAAGCATATGAGCCCTTTGCCAGAACATTTTGTTCTGATGGATATCTAAGACTCACAGATACAAAACCTACGGGGAATACTCTAAACTCATTTATCTTCTCTGCCCTTTTGGTCTGCTCCCCTCTTCCCCCTCATCCTTTCCCCCATCTCAGTTTCTCAACTTCCATGCCACTATTTTTATCTTTGCTTTCTGTGATTTATGCTTGTCGTAAATTCCATGAATTAATTTATGTTGTGCTTATCACTGGTGTTTCGTGCGACAGATCTTATTTGTTTATTTCTATGTTTATAGTTTGTTGAACTTCTCCACTTTGGTTTCCACAGTTCTCTTTCTCAGATCTTTGTCTATCCCTTCTGAATCCTGTTCAACTATACAGTACATCTACCATTACCAGTCTCGGGAAAATATTTTCAACTCCTTTATTCAAAAGTTATAGACCTTTTCACCGACTGAAATACAGCTTGTTTGCTAACTTTTTCTTTCCCTTTATGAATTATTCATTAAATTCTCCATTTTTTAGAAAATACGTCTTGTGGGAAACTATTAGCTGAATCTTCTAACATGTATTTTAGACAATGAATTCATCATTAAGGATTCCTGTTGAGACTTGTTTCATATATTCGACAAATACCTACACACTGAAATCTAAGTCAGTTGATCACAGAAGTGACATTTATTTTCAATGACATGATGATGATCATGTTCCTAAAACAAGTTCCCTGCAATTTCATACTCTAAAATCCAAACTCCATATCCTGCAATATTCTCTTAAGGTTTCCTGTGTTAGTGAGTAGTCACTTATGTCATTAAATTAGTTTCCTACAATAATGACAGAAAAATGAAAGCAGAAGGTAAGTCTAATAAGATGAGATGATTTTGATAGCTGAAATAATATATATTTGTGGTTTCTGTTGCTTGCATTTGGCTAAGTAAAACATTTCTTCCCTAAGCTATAAATAACACTGGTGTCCTTCACAAACTAAAAAAAAAAAAGCAGCATTGTGCAGTAGAAATATGACATAGTAACTTATTTATACATGATAACGTGCATAGTAAGTGTGGCTTGGACTTGTTCAGAAAAAAACAAAAAGTGACCAGAGTTCGAGATGTCACCAAAAGTCCTCTTTGAAACCTATGCAGAACTACGTTACCATTATTCTAAAAATTAAGTCTCTAAAAACAAGGCCTTAATCATAGGTTAAAATACAACTAATAACCAATTTTAAGAAGGAGAAGTTGTAATAAAGTCTAGCTGGTCTTCCAAATTCAAAATGGAATATATATTAATCAAAGCCTTAGTGGATAAACTCATCTTCGTTTTGTGCCGTGTAGCTACTTGAAAATTGTCAGAACTAAATGCAGACCATGTTTTCATACCATTTTAAATAGTTTTACATGTAAACATTTGCAAACAGTGGTAAAGATTCCCCTTACAAACAGTAATTATCCTTGTAAATTACACCATTATACCAACCAATTAGGACATATACGTTGTTCCTGCAAACTACAGTGAAAAACAGTGCAACTAAAAGATTTGAAAGGTATAACTTAAAAGCTCTAAAATCAAAGAATTTAAAACAGTTCCTATTTTGCACCAAAGTGGCCTATTCATATTTTATCACAACATCATGGAGTGATTACCGTTGATATTACAACATCAAGAAAATAAAATATTCTGGAAGTGACATGTATATGTGTGCTACAGCCAATTTTGAAACTGAAACATCTTAGCAGCTTCAAAGCTTTAAAGACTGTCTTCTGAGAGGCGTGCTGTTCGCAAAAGTCTAAGGTTTCTTTAACAGGCATGTAGATTTTGGCAAAAAAGTTGCACAGGACTGTCTTTAAATTACCTTTCTGCACTGCTCAGTAACTAGAACATAACTTAAGGTACTAAAACCATTCGGGGCGTTAAAAAAATGCCTTCATGCTGAAAGACGGACTAGTAAAGTTTTAACCTCGTACAATATGAAGCAGCTGGGGCAAGAACCTCACAAAATCAGGTTTGGTAATGAGAGAAGCATCCCAGTTCCCATTATGAGCGGCATTTCTAGAGGAACAATTGTTTTTCAAGGTGTCAGTGGTCTGATCACATAAATGACTTTTCAGAAAGTCCTAGACAGTCTTTGAAAGACTTGGTTGAACTTGTCTTGTGCACACAGAGACACAGCCCAGGTTTTGTGCTACTAAACAGAAGCCCTTGCTCAATATTTGCAAACAAAAATGCTGTTCCTAGACCTTTCAGTCACATGCAACACTCCCTCAATGCTTTCTAATATCTCTTTTTGACATCTCCTTAGATTCAGAGCTCTGCTACTGAACCAAGCTTGGGGGTTGGGAAAAACAGCTTTTTCCACACTCCTGCAGGACAAGATGCGCTATGTGTCTGGATTGCAGTGGAAGGGTGTCATCCGGAAAAGAAAGGTTCACTGGCTTACACCAGTACTGAGTTATGCTGTACTTCCACTATTCTGAATGATCAGGAAACCGTAAAACTGTCAAAGAAATGTTATGATCCCCCCCAGTCCCAAGGAGCTGCTCTATGGTGGGTGGGAAGCTGGGAACGAGCCCACGTCAGCTCCGAGTGCGGAGGCTGCTCAGTGTCACAGAGAGACGCTTCTCCCTGCTAGGAAGCATCCAGTGGGAAGCAGAACAAAGCTCTGCTGCCCATTGATGCACCCCCAAGAGATTTCTACAATGAAAGCAACATTTTTGTCAGTCAACAAGTGGTCACAGAAGTCGTCAGAAAACAGCAGCAAGCGGAGGAATAGCTTCCAGGTCTGCTGTGAGTACAGACCGTCATGGAGCCAGTCGTTATTCTGGACTCGCCTTTTAAGCAGGCATTATGCAGACGTCTGAGGAAGCCTCCCTTCATCCATAACCAAAGTAGGCATGCCCTGATAGAGAGCAATAGTGCTCACAGCAGCTCCTCTGCCAGTAAAAACAGTGCGGGAAGCCCACAGCTATTCCCTTGCCTGCTATTTCACCCTCTGCCTGAACTTAGAACAGCAGCAGCGCTGTGTTCAGCAGTTGCACTTTGCTTTTCTACCTGCCACCACACAGCAGAAGAGACAGAATCAGTGAAATTCAAAAGGCCCTAAGGCAGACATGGTCCCACTACATTATAATATATTCTGGTAAAAGAACTGTGCCAAGACAGCACAAACACGACATTACCTAGAGTCCCAGCACAGAAGTCTTACGACCGCGATTTCAGATTCCCGCCTCAAGGAATCGCTGAGATTTAAAATCTTACCAAAACGTAGTAGCAAAAGTGCAATTAGCAGAAGGCAAATTTATTTCTTAAATGGTAACAATAAACTAGTGAACCGGCTCAAGTCACAATGCAGAATCGTTAGTGAGCCTAAAACAGATGGTATCTCATTTTTAGCTATAGGCAAAATGCCAAATGACATGACTAAATAGAAAAAAATCCCTATAGTATTGCATTTTTGTGCCTATTGAGCATGGAGACTGAAAGGCAGGAACATTTTTAATAACCTTTCTTTGACAAGCTTAAAGCCATTTAATGTTGAAGCCTGTCCTCGACATAAAGCCAAGAGAATAGGCCTCTAGAGAAAGCTCACTGCTGCGCAGCTTCACCTCCCAGCAAAACACATTATGCGGCAAAGCCACATAATACTTACTTTCCATTAAAAAAACCAGACCCTCACCGGCTATCACAGTAGTGACCTTTCAATCCAGGCTTCTATAGTATTTATTGGCTGAAAAGTTGTTTCTATGAATAGCAATTGTCTGGTTTAAAAACTGAAAATCTCTTTTCTGTTTCAGGGAACAGCATTTGTAAAGGCAACAGAGTTCAATGAAAAAACAAAGGTACCTAAAAGTAATCAAATGCCATGTACTCAATGGCTTCTACGAACAACTACTCGTACTTGCAGTGGTTTTGCCGATACAGCAATTTTCATCAGAGGACCTTAAAGTAATTCCAAACACAATGGCCCTCTACATGAAAGCATTCCAGACATGAAGGCTTCACAACACCTGAGAAATACTTATATGACAGATAGGTAAACTAATTAAATAGCAGGCCAGGCTCTGGACTTCATTCTGGTCCATTTTGTGCCCCTTTGACAGCAGGAAAAGGCCAAAAAGCAGCTCGATCTTTCCATCTCGGGATTCACCTGGCACTGAGAAGTCTCCAGCTGGCCTCACTGGCACCTACTTAACACTCACCTGGAGCAGGATGCCAAGAGCTGTAGGAACACTGGAGCAGTACTACCCTACAGCAGCAACCTCCCAGCTGGCCGATGGCCCATTCCAGCCTGGAAGGAGGAAGGCTGGATGAGAACAGCACCAAGACTACGACGATTTATGCCGGTACTCAGACGAAGATACGACTTGCTCCGGAACCTGAGAAATCTCATT
This sequence comes from Chionis minor, assembly GCA_013398295.1. NCBI lineage: Eukaryota > Metazoa > Chordata > Aves > Charadriiformes > Chionidae > Chionis > Chionis minor. The sequence continues at coordinate 215,900 of VZSF01006312.1, forward strand.
TTTGTGACTTTCTGCTCTTACAAGATCAGTCTAGCAGATACAGGGAACAAGTCAGAGATTTAGGCCAAAAAGACAATGTTTTGTCCAGGTATTACACAGTGAGTCTTTGGTAGAGCTAAAAGAGCTCAACACTCCACAGCCCTATGAAAAAACTGATTCCTGAAAACGTACACAGTAGAATACGGAAGAGAATCAACCGTATTTGAGTGATACAAAGCTAAGAATACCACAAAGGCAGTTTTGTGGACCAAAGTGCAGAATTAAATTTTATCTAGCACGTTAGGTTCTTTTCTAGTGTCATTTAGAGAAGTGGCACTCAGTTCTGGCCTAACTGAATCCCCACTGATTTCACTGGAAATCAGTACTCCCAAATCTTCTGATTTTAATCCCAAGTCTTGAATTGGTGGTTTGTTGTTTATTTGGGTTTTTAAAAGAAAAAAACAAAACAAAAACAAAAACCAGAAGCTCATATAGTCATTATATTAAATGAGAATCTTCTTTCCTTTTTTTTTTTTTAAGGGATCTCAACCCTCGATGTAGGGGAAAAAAATTGTAAATCTAAAGAATAGAAGCCTTACGGCTCTAGCACAGAAGGAAAGTTGAAGAAAGAAAAGGAATCAGTTTAAAATACTTAGATTTTTAAGGCAAACATATGATTATAAAACTTGTTAATACCAAAGCTGCAAGTATTGAGCATTGTAATAAACAGGCTTTTGTTAATGCTGTGAATTTTGTGCATTATTAATCATTCTATAAACACAGAAGAGGGACTTCTCGAAAATAACCGTTAAAATTGTTTTTCCTCAGTACAGGGTCTAGTGTCACTCAGAACTAAATTAGTATTTTAGCAATCTCTTTACTCCTTTAAGCTCCAGTTATTGGCACGCGTTTTGCTAATGGATTGTATTTGTTTTTCAAAGCTTCTAGTAAGATAGAACATTTATAGACATTGGGCATTTCCCCCTTGCATTAAGGGTTTCATCTTGTCTCAGCTGTTTCATTTTCTTTTCTGCAGCCCACAGTGTCCCCGCTATAATAACGATGAGCTCCTGGTTCCTTCTGTTTCTTTTCATAAGGACAGGAGGGCATTGAGGCTACTTTCATTCAGAGCTTACTGATCTCCGAGAGTGTTTCATTTAACCCTTACTGTGTAAGTTATTAGGAAACTCAAATACCCCCATCCGCCCACCCCCAACAACGGAAAATCCTGCAGAAAAGTTATTAACCAATTTATTTTGCAGTGTTGTTTCTGCCGTACATGATAAGCCCTCTCAGTTCTGCCCCACTGGATCAGAAAGGGCAACGTGTTTTACTTTTCAATATGAATCAAAGACATTAGACATAAATAGAGGCAGCAGAGTCTGGTGGAGCCCCATTAATGTGAGCATACGTACAAAAAGTACGTTGCAATCAAATTGTTTTTCAACTTCGGTATATGTTGTATATTGACCACTTTTCATTTAAATCTCTTAGTATTATTCACTGTGCAAAGTAACTACTGCATTAATGGTTACATGGCCTTGTGTCTGAGCTACTGCTGTGTCAGCAGAATCATAGAATGGTTTGGGTTGGAAGGGACCTTAAAGATCACCTAAGTCCAAGCACTCTGCCACGGGCAGGGACATCTTTCAGTAGGTCAGGTTGCTCAAGAAACATAATAAAACTGGAAATGAATGACAAAATGTATCCTCCTCAGCCTGATTTTGGGTAAAACAGACTTCATAGGAGACAGAATTAAGAAATACTCTCACTCAAGCTGTGGAACGTCTGAACAAGTTGTGGCAGTAGATTGGAAAGTTCACCAGACAGTACCCCCATCACCGCACGTGCTGTTCCACCGTGAAGAAAACCAGCGGTCAGAGACACCTAGTAGCAGACCAGTTCTCCTTAACTCAGCACATGCCCTGCCCCAAAGAATATTCATTTTAAGCCATGAATGGTGCTCCAGAAAGCTAGGCCTTTTTATAAGCTTTTTTTGGAGATAGCAGTTCAACTAGTCTGGATTTAAATGCAATGGGAAGTTTTATTACAGGGAACTTGCATAACAACAAGTGTTCCAATGGGCACAGCAGCTCCTTTAATACACTTATTTTGTCACTGGCTGTCATGGGTTAGAACATTGGCCCTTCCACATCCTTAGTGGTTCCAGACAAAGTGCCAAGTGGTTCTGAAGGCTCTGCTTTTCCATGTCTTTCCATTTAAAGCATGATTCCCAACTTCCACCAGCATTACAGCAGAGTAGTGAAACTTGTCACTGCTTCCTTTATAATTATAAATATCTCATTGCTCTCCAGCACTACTAGTCTCTAAAATCCTCTAACATGCAATTGCAGTATATTCCCCATCATACTAGGAAAACTTAAGAAAACTCATGTACCTGGAAGCCTTAAGAGAAAAAAAAAAAAAGCCTAAAAATTCTTGTACCTAGTAGAACTGGCAAGAACATAAAGTGGAACTTAAGTGTTGCCGGTGACCTCATGAACAGTAGCTTTTGGAGAAAGAGCTCGAAGGAATGGGATGAAAGATGGGCCAGGCTTGCATCCACCCCAAAAGCTGATGAAACGACTTGGCAAGTAAGAGGAAGCATGACACAAACTGCAAACACTTTAATGCTTGCATACAGCAACTATAAGGAAGAGTTTTGGCTCACAGGGACTCTCATTTCTGCATGACCCTTTCATCCTTCCTTCTAACAGGGAAGAGGATAACGGGGACACAATCCTGCCTCCAGTGACATTAAAATTACAACAGAGAGATTAGCCCAGTATTTTATCTATTTTCCTACATCTCAGGCATTCAGAGAACAATCTTCAAATATTAAAGGTATTACAATTACCTATTTTTTCTTGTGTAATATTATAGCTGACTTATTTTTTTCCTGTTATTTAAATGTCTCCACTGACATAAAGAACTTCTGAGGTTACAAACAAAGCTTTTGTAGCAACCTTTATTTTTTTTTTCCCTTTTCCTCTTCAAAATGTGAAGGATTGTCAAATTCTTCTACTCCTTTGCTGTACTGCAGGGATAATGCTACAGCAATGGCAAAGGCTGGCAAATAAAAGAGGGTTTTGTTTTTTTTAAGAAGGTGCTTCGCCTACCCTATTGTTTTATAGGCTCCAAAAATTCCCAGTGAAGAATTTAACAATCTTGAAGTGCCTTTTGGAATAGGAATTCAATATAAGTATCTTTGCATTGCTGAAACCTTTTCTGCCTCCTGGATTTCTGTATATTTTTTTTCTTTCAAAAAACAGAGGCAGCATTAGTGTATACTGTCTCAGATAATTCTCAATGGAAAAGAGCTGAAGCGACATGAATTCTGTTCTCTACCTCCTGGAATATAAATCTGCATTAAAAGTTCATTTAGTCTGTTCACTTAAAGTATAAGGTATATGACAAAGTATTCCGCAATCTATCTGGTAACTGTATTAGGTATCTTCTATTCCCTCAAAATGGCCTATTTACCAGTGTAGCTGGTTATGAATCTTAAAGTGATAAAACACCGAGCTAAATTCAAACCAAGTCTGAACATCATATTTATTCATCACATTTCATTATATATTGTACTAAAAATGTTAAAAGGTTAAGAGTCTTAAATCAAAATCTTAACTTGTCTGTCTGTACCAAAAAAGTACATGAATTAGTTCGGACATACTCAACCTCTTCCCATATTGAGCTGTTTTTTCCCCTGAAGTTCTGACTTACAGTTCCATTCTTAATATAAACTCGCTATTCTTTCCCCTGAAAAAGCCAAATTATTGAATTTTTAGTCACCTATGCACTTTTCTATTGTGAATCAATTATGCCTTCATTTTATTGTCCAACACAAGAAAAATCAGAATGTAAGAATGAAGATAGATTTTTTTTTTTTTAATGCTAAACAGATTTTGGCTGATAAGTTAGAAAGATTTAAATAGAAATTGTAGATTTTTTTTTTAACTGGTGCGCGATCTCACAGAAATCCTGCAACAACAGAAAAACACAAACACTCTTCATCTGTATTTAAAACTCACAAGAATATAGATTCAATACTCTCAGAAACGGGCTAGTGGCTACCACACACACTACTATAAACCTTTTTTCAGCAGCTCTGCTGGTCATTGAATGGGTTTGCCACATAGTTTTTGCCATGAATCCTTACACAGCTATGGAAGGTCAAGGTCCCACACCAAGGAAGAGATGTTTATATGAAAGGTCCCTGAACAATCACAGTTAATAAATTGCCCTGAAACCACGAGGGCACAGCACAAACAAACAATTTACAGGTGTGGAACAGATTCTAGCAGAGGGGGAGAATCAAGCAAGTGGTGAGTGGAATTTTCTCGACATTTGGCAGAATGTTTATAGAGAAAACACCATGGAAAGTGAGAAAAATTCAGAATACCGAATGTATTTTCCAAGTACCTGTGCCAAGAGTAGTAAAAATTTTGATTATTTACAGCAAAAATGGTTGTCATATGTACAAGACCTATGGAGGCCTAATGTGATCATATTAGTTTTAAGGATTATTATGCCGCATAAACCATTATTCTTTCCCGTTTTCTTCAATCTAATAAATAGATCATCTTATAAATATAATATATTTAATATAAAATAATATAAATGTAATATATAATATAATAAATGTAATATAAAAATAATTACATTTATTGGCAAATCAATACATCTACTAATGAACCTATAAATTAATGAAATTAATGAACGCATCAATAAATCCCTATAGTTATTTACACATATATGGATATACATAAAAATCGACTCAAATTATTTTATGTATAAACATTAAACTTTTTAACCTGAAAACTAAAAATCAAAGCTAAATATGAATGAACTTTTAAATTTGCATTTCCTTAATTTTGTTTCCAAAATGAAAATAAAACCAAATGATGAGAACTGCTTATTTGCATTGTCCTTAGTCAACAGGTACCATATGAAGAAGAAGAAGAGAGACATGCCTGGTGATAAAGCCAGAAGAGAGTAACGACTGTTTGCAAAAAGGCTGGATGTCTATTAGTCAAAAGGGATGTTAGTCTATCCTTAGGTTTCCATGGGAAAATGAGACCAATACAGTACAAACTAAATCCAATTCTGCCTGAGTCAGAAGACTGACTGGCTGAGAGAAGAAGGTTTTTCATATCTGTATTGCCTACAATTCATTTCTGTAATTCTGTGGATCAGCATATTATCAATATCAAGAGTTATGAAGTAGTGTTCAACCCAGAGATCAACATGATGTGAAAGAATGCCATTTGAGGGAGACGGGGAAGTGTAGTTTGCTAGCAGATATCTTGAGTCTCCCAGATGTCTGAAAAGAAAGAATACATCATCAGTCAAAACAAAAGCCGGTTCATGAACTGCTAAACCAGAAACTGAATGCTCTTGACTTCATGCCAGAGAGGATGCAGTTCATCACAGTTCCACATACTTAATCTCTATCATTGCGCTCAATACTGTGAAACTTTAGAACAACTCTTCTGCCCCAAGGAGTTGATCATTAAAATTAACAAAAAGCAAGCCATGTAGACAATGCAGTTCAAAAATAACACGCCATATTTTACAATATAGATGCACTAAAAACAAATTGTAATTTGATATTCAAACTAAGCACTAAATTATAAGAGATCTTAAATCTGCAAAAGATGAAGAAATCTGCGAAAGATGAAGATGCTAAATACTCTCTGATGCAGAAACGTGCCAGCAGGCAACTCCAAGGGAGCGATAATACGCAATTGCTATTGATTTCAGCTATACAAGGATAACTCACAGCTACTTTCAGGGTATCCATCCTTAATGCAGTTTTGCTCTTCCAAGTGTGTAAGTATTCACGGTAAGACGGTAAGAAGTCACGGTCTTAGTGTTCACAAACCCTCTAGAAACAAGATTCTGCATGACCTAGTTAGGGTGCCACCACAGAGAAGTCAACTAGACTACCCAGTAAAACAGACACACCATTTAATATGGCATATTCCATAACAGGCACCTATTCTAAAAGTTTCAGTGAACAAAAACTGGGAAGTACTCTGTGCTATAATCTAGCCTACAGCTAGCATTTCCTTCTTCATCACCTCTGGCTATAAACCAACAGCAAGAGTATACATTTTATATACTTGCTCTGTACAAAGCAGGGTAGAGGATGGCAAGATAGCTTCACAGATCTCAGATCACCAGCAAGGAAAGGACAAATATGTTAGCAACGGTGGGAAAAAAAAAAAAAAAAAAAAGATCTGCACATCCCACTTCCCTAAAGTTAGATTAATTCAACCAATAAAAAGTTCTGCTGTTATTCACGTATTTTCCTTGGGTACAAACCATTTGTAACTGTGTGTTCACCCAGCTGCATGCCAGTGAGCTCATAATTTTAAGATGTTTGTACAAGCAGAGTACAGCTGGGAATCTTAAAGTATTTATAATGCAGCTGAGAGATTAAGAGTTTTGAACAGTTATTTGTAAAGCTGCAGCCTATCCAGAGAGATGCCAGACAAACATCCCTTGGTGGCTGTGTCCTAGCTGAGCAGCAAAAGGAGCAAGTGCTGGATTTCTGGAAGACATACGAGATTATTCATCTTTTTCAAAATGACTCAAACTTGAGAAATGCTGTACAGTCATACCCAAAAGCTTAAAAACATTTAAGACAATTTTGTTCTTTAAATTAATGTTTACTTATTGTTCTATTCAAATAGAAACCTCAAAAAGTAGGCTGAAATTTTCCTTTTTTATAATTTCATTGACTCATATCAGGCCTGAGTTTGGTCCTCAAGCTTTGGAAGGGTAGTAAAAACAAACATCACACTAGTCCACACAAAGAACTTCCTGATACGCACTGCCACGCTGGTTTCTAATAAAATGGCATAGGAATTGAATTGTGAACGGGACACACTTATGACAGACAGATCCTGACCAGCTACAAACTCAATGACTGATACTTCAGTAAACAATTTCATGTTACAAGTTAGTAAAAATGGGCATTAAAACCTGAATTACACTGAATAGTCCTCATAGCACATCTTAATACTTATTTCTAACAGCCTGCTTGTGTGATATCTAATTTCTTACATAAATTACTGTTAGATTTTGTCCCATTCTTTGACAAATGTCCCGAAGGCATAAGCTAGAAAGATACACAATGGTTTCCTGGAAACGGAGAAATCTACAGCAGGTAAAAACACAAGAGGATTGGGCTTGAAAGGGACCATGCCACAGTATATTCCCCCCACCATGATTTACCTCAACAAGCCCCTTCATTTTTCACTTCCAAATGCCAGTCTGTTACAGAATAACTACTATAGAGATTTTCAGTTTGGCAATTTTTGTGAAACAGGGAAAGGCTTATCATGAAGCACGTAAAGGCTAGAACCTCAAAATAAAATCTCTGCGTATGTATTGCCACAAAATCAGACTCACAGGTTGCAGTTTACACCCCTTTTAAAACCTGAGGCACCCGAACCACGTCAGTTATTCTCAAAAGCTTTTCCCGCAGTTGTTCACGAATTTTAACACCTAACATAACCTAGTGACAAATTAATAATCTACAGTAAAAAAATAAATACATAGATAGTAACATACCCCAATCCTAAAAACATACCCCAGTCCTATTTCCTGCTGTTGACAAGTTTGGGACTATGACTTTATCTGCATAGCGGTAGCTGAGCTTTGCAAGATAAAGAAACAAGCACACAGCATTTTCTTTTGTTATTGGTGTCTGCAATTATCAACTATTGATACCTAACAATGACTATCAAAGAGGCTAATAATCTGTCTGTCTGGCCTGATAAATTGTCATCTCTGAATACATCTTGTTTTTCTGCTGAAAACTGCTGTGGACGTTCTGGGGAGTAGAATCTCTGGTAGGATAAGTACACAGATACTTGAGACCCATCTTTTTACCCCTTTATTCATGCTATTTTTGTACAAGTAGCATAGGTAGCTTGTCCCACCATCACTCTTCTCTCAGAATTTCTAGGGGATTATTCTTTAATTTTCCTTTATTTTCAATAGGTATTAAGCTTTCTTCCATTTATTAAATCACTCTTCACAGGACAAAGAGGTCTCCCTTTTCTGATGTTCAGTAAAAATCTCAATGCTTGCCAGCTATAGGACACCCATGTCGGCTCTACACCTTTTGCAAATGGCCTAGTAGAGTCTCTCTCACCAACAAGATGTTTGCAAGGGGAAATAGGAGACAGACTTTGGAGCAAGGTCTAAACAACATAAAAACCGATAGGCTGGACCATATTTGAAAGTGTCCTATAAAGTTAAGATGTACCTCAGCCAACTATCATTAAATAAAGTTATACCAAAGCAGCTTCAAATATTAAAGGTACAAAAATCTATTGGCATGCCTTGATATGTAAAAATGAGGGCTTTTTCCCCAGATTGTGTTAGCTCTACCAGGTTTCCATTATACAATTCAAGCATCCTATTAAAAGGCAGGCTAGCATCATTGAACCATACTGCTTGGCTAAATGTGGCAGGCTAAAACAGTTTAAAAGTGCCAGTTGACCTTGTAACTGCCCATTTCAATCCTGATAAATTTCATTAGAACAGAACAACTGAAAGAGAAATCCTACTGCTAGAAGTAATGTACCTAAGTGCTTGCCTGTAGAGATTTTTAGAGCTGTACTTATAGAGAAGCACAGCTAAACTGCTAAAATCATACCAGTACAAATACAATTTTGATTACAGAGTAACAGTAGCTTTATGTTATTTAAAACATTTTTTACAAGATTCAACATGAATTAGAAAAAAATAGGAACCGAAGTTAAGGGAAAAAAAAAGAAGAAAGTCTCTGAAAAAACATTGTACATACCTTTAGTTGTACCGATACAACTACAGAACTGAACATTCACATCCTGCCTTAGACTGGTACCATAAAGAATCCCAAATAAGGTACTAGGGTGTAAGATGTGCGCATAAGGTCCTCCAGGACAGTCATCAACACATCCTCTCACCCTAAAATAAATATGACCTAGCTTATCCCTTAACAAGAGCAAGCCTGTCTAACTTGGGTCCGAGAAAGACAAGGCCAGCAAATAAGCAGTTGCCACAGGATACTTGCCATGCTCTAGAGTCATAGTGACTTACTCAAGTCCCCATATTTCAACGTCTGTTTATTGATGAGTCCTTAGATGCTGACTGAACAAGTGGCATGAAGTTTGAAAGTACAATTATGACAGCTAAGGGCAAATGGTCTGCGTGGTGAAGATGGTTCCTTCTTTGTTCTCAGTAGGAGTGTTTATCATGCAGCATATACTGTACAAACGAGTTCCTTCCAATCTGTCCCAGTCAATGGTGAAAGCTGAAGATCTCAATTTAAATATATTTTAATGATTGTCTATTCCGTAAAGCAAGATTTGTTCTTATGACCAGCGTCACTTATGCAAACAAGAGGCATGTAAAAAGTGCCCATGGTTTCTTTTCCATTGCAGTATCTGGCTGCGCTGCAATGAACTTAAGCTGTATTCTCTACTCACTGAGTTAAGGAATAATACAGAATTAGTTCACCACTCACTAAAACCAATTCAGACAAAATACTGAATTAAAACCTATTTTTTTTACTGTTCAATGGAAGAGAAAGATACTACTTTAAAACTTCACTGGGCCAGATCATTAGCTAATATAGCTGTAACTTAGCCATGTTTGTTGCAGCAGGGGTTGTTTTTCAACAGGTGAAGACCTCTTCTTATGTCAGTAATATATGACCCATCCATACTGGGTTTGCAGAGTGGACTAAGTTCCTGCTGAGCTTAATTCATCTGCACTGAAGTAAACTACATCTGCACAGCACAGCTCTTTGTGACAATGTGCATTCTATTATCAATATGAAAGCATATAAAGTTCAATGCTCATTAGGTCTTTGTTTATAACATTCTTATGGACACATCTCTACTCCATATTAGCTTGGAAGTTCTCCAGTCATCTCACACTGGTTTGTGTCCCAGCAGGACAGACCCTTCTGAAGCCCTCCAAAATTCTGATCTCAGTCCTATTTAAAAACAGCTGCAAGCTGCCAGAGCCTTCTCATCAAGGCTGCCCATAAACCGAACAGAGAAAACATTCCAGGAGTACCCAAAAGGCTTATTATGGCACCCGGATAAAAAGGAAGTAATGTGGAAAAAAAAAAAAAAGAAAGAAAAGAAAAGGAAAAACCTTGCAACCTGCCAGTATCAGGAGGAAGTCAAAAGTTGCAATCAGAATTGAGAGATACTTTATTTCAATATTGTAGACTTGAAATAAATAACCATGAATACTATCCACAAGTCCAACAACTCAGTGGACACGATCCACAAGAGCAGAATCCATAATGATCCAGCACTTAAACCTGTGAGGAATTCCAGAAAAACCCCAACAAAATGTGCATTTAGAGATCTCTTAGAACATGAAAAGCAAACACAGATGGCTGAAAAATGCAGAGGATTCCTCTGGTCTGAGTAAGAGGAATTAGCCACTCTGAACTGGTTCTCACTTTGCTCAGGAATTGGCTCAAAGAACAATACTATAAAATTATGAAAAAGTGCAGAGGCAGTTTCTGAAGATCACCAACAGGCACGCTGGCTTCCTCAAAAACACAGCAGAGCCATGCTCTCTTCCAGCACGGCAAAACAGCTTCCCTGAAACAGCGCCCGGACCACAGCACTGAAGGCACTAAATCTCCGCTCGGCACAAGCTGCCACTTCCCTCCCCCTGCACAGCAAACCTCGGCCCCTGGCAGTGAGATCAGCTGCGCCGGCACCCACCTTTCCAGCAGCAAAACCAAGCGGCATTCCAGTCCGGAGGTTACCTGTGACAGCAGCTCGGCGGCTGTAAAAGGCTTAATGGGTTTTTGACTTGTACCTTAAGAAACTGCGCTCCTAAATTTCTGTCAATTTTATTTCAAAATGTGATTTCATTATATTTGCGCTTCTAATAGTTAAATATCCTCCGGTTTGGGCTTTGAAAAATATTTTTCAAGTACTGAATGCTTAATAAAAATTTAATATAAAAATTATATATACTTCACTATCTCTATGTAAATACGTGCAAAAATATTCTCTGAAATGTTATAGAATTAATAAGGAAAATATTATGAGTTTAATAAAAAGTGCATTTAAAATTGCATAACTATACCCCTGTAGGCAAGTGGGAATACAAAGCACTGACTGCACGGTCCCTCCATTCTCCTGGAGGGAATCTCGTGTTACATACAGCATTCCAAAAACCTTGGCCCTTCTGCCTCTTAACCACTGCTGAATACCTCTTTGCTTTCCACAGCCAGGGGAAGGAGTTTCTTTTCAGAGAAACTAAACTCTCTGAACTAGGAGATGCATCTTCATGAGCTCGAAGAACTGCAAGAATTTTCACATTACTGTTTTAAAAAGAAACATGCAAGTGTTTTAAATATATATATATATTTTAAGGACAAATACCATTTTCACACATCTACACTAGGACAGGTTTGCAAAGGTCTCCTGCATTCAGGTGGGCACCCCAGCAAAGCAGCAGGGAGCAGCGCTCCCCACCGCTACTCCAGCTCCTCTGCAGACACCCAAGTATTACCCAGCTTCATCCTTCTTCATCTGTTACTCAGGACAGCAAAGACTGGAAATGGAAACCTTTTTCTGACTCTCCCTCTTGTAACATTACAGAGACTGGCAATCTAGCACAAAGTCTTTATTTTTTAACCCATATCTTATTACGATTCAAATAGCGTGATACCTTAGGAACAAGACCTCGCCACTGAAATAACTTCAGAGAACATCCTTATAAAAGCTCTAACCTAGCAAAGCTGAACTATCAATCTTCCAAAACATACTTAGGCAAAAGGTAATCAACTCTATGCGTCATGTTAAAATAAGCAGAGAAGGAAACATTTTAATTAATGAACCTGAATGTTTGAATTCATCATGGGGCTCACAGAAAGAATAAAAAAAAAAGACAAATTACTGTTCTTGGTAAAGACTCCAAGGAAACAGAACAAACAACATTTAACAGACCTCAATTTTCATTTGTCACTGAAATAATGAATACTAAAATAATAATTAAATGCCCTAAAGATTTCTATGGTAGCTGGTAATAACCATATCATGAACCACCTAGTAAATTTTTGCGTTAAGATTCCTTAGCTCTAGGTATGTTGGTTTAGTGGCCTGAAATAACTATGGTGCAAACCCTCAACTATTTTCCTGCTTGTACATGCACCACACACGGCTGCCTGGGGCTCTGCTTAGCGGGCCAGCAGTTCCGAATCGAGGATGTGCTTCAGATCTGCTACCCCAGCATCCTTTGGCATCACCTTCAGCTGCACAATTCAACTCCGCTCTGCAGGTCAGGCCAGGTGACCCGAGGTATCACTGCAATTAGCCCGGTACCCAGACCAAGGTAACGAGCCCTACCAACAGCTGGCTAAAGCTCAGTTTTGCACTTAGGAGCACACAAAGAGCAAGTTTTAAAAGACCATGAACAATCTCCATAGCTGTGTAAGCGCTCTGACACAGGGTGCTCCTTTGGTCTCTCACTCCACAACCCAACTGGGACCTCGAGGCTAGCTGAGCACTGACAGCACTGTTGCAATACAAGAGAAAGCAATTAAAAGATTAAAATATTAAGGAGGGAGAGAAAAGAAAAACTAAACCAACTATTTTGCTGACATTCTCCCAACTGTATGGCAGTGACAAAAATTTTTGGTTAGGATAGTACCCGAGGTTTGCCATCACTAATGACAATGCAACTTTTCTGCCATGGCATTTACCTTCAGTAAAATGACTTTGTCGCCCGTTATTTATGCTATGTAAACATTATGGTCTTAAAGCTAAGACCAGAAATTCTGCTTTCATGTTCTGACCAGCATAACTCAATAATTTTATTGCAAATTTGTCTTGGAATAAGTTTATTCTGATGAATTGGATGATCCTTCCTTATTTTTTTTTTTGTCTCTAGTTGTGAAAATGTTGTTGCTTAATCACAGTGTACAGACTTTGCATATAAAAGTTTTATGAAAAGCAATGAAGATGCTTTATTTAATGCTACACATACTTTGTGGGTATTAAGTATATTTGCATATATTCTCAAATACAGTGCCAATTACTGCTTTCTACTTAAAGAGCAGAGAAACAAGAAAGAGAAAGCATTTGAAGACAGATTTATATGTTGATTTACTCTTCATTTAAATAGGCAGAAACCTACCCTGGGAAGAAACAAAAAGGCAAAGAAAGAAAATAGAGACAGTAATGAATACAGCAATTTAAGGAGCGACAAAAAGTCAACATAATGAAATAGAAGAAAGCTCAGCTACAGTGTTATAGCAGGACAGATTCAAATGTATGAAATAACCTAAGTAATCTAAGTGTGAAATGCTAAGAACATATACAAAAAAACTCTGTGCTTTTGTTAAATAATTAAGCCTTTCTTAAAAGGTCAGTTCAATATTAAGCTGCCACATAAGATCTTATTTTAATCCTAATTTAAATATTTTAAGTGAGAATAAGGTGTGAATAAACCTTATGTTGCCTTTTGCACAAGATTAATTTCAGCCTTACAGCAAAACACAGAGAGAAATTGGCATTATTTAAAATGTCAGCCTGCTCATCCCATTAGGGCCAGCCACCAGCTTCTGTTAAAAAACAAATAAAGAAATCTTACATGCAATCTCTGTAGGTTTTTATTCATGGGAGGAAAGGGAAAGCGTAAATCAGGAGAATAATGAAATGGGTTAGAAAGGGAGAAAGTATAATGAGAATGACAGAAAGACATAGCCTGGAATTAAGGGAGGAAAAAAAAAATAGAAAAAGCAAATTAAACACGTTAGCAGCAGCAGCTGCACCCAGTGTCCCCGCACAGAGCTGGGCCGTGCCCGCTCGCACTCTGCTCCCAGCACCAGCCTCTCGCCCGTGCCAGCACGCCACCTTACGCACCCACCCCACCTTTTTATTCCGTTCCAGTAAAGACCCCCGATGCATTCATCCAAGTAGATGCCAAGTTGGACTGTCTTGGAAATCCCTCTTTCTCCAGGGCCACGGTGTGTCAGGTCGGCTCGTGCCCACTGAGCTTCCCAGTTGCCCAGCAGGCTCCATTCCCTTTGCTAACCTTCCGCCCAGTAGCAGGTTAAAAGCTGACCTGAGAAAGGAGACCCCTCATCATATAAAGTTTCTGCCACGTGCAAATAGCATCCATCCGAAATGCAATGAAGTCTAATTCTGACAAAAGCTCTGTATCTAAAAACAAGTGTTCTCATCAACTCATTCTACATACCAGAAGTGTTACCAATTACTTTCATCAGGGGAACTGTGGAATTAGTAATCTAATTTTCCAGATCATAAAAACCTCCCTGGATTGCACTGAAATATTTGATTTACTCTGCCTGGGATCCTTTTGTGTTTGCGCCTGTGCATTCAGAGAGAACACTGCAAGTTCAATGAAGATTTTAGATTAGAGTTTGAAGCAGAAATACAACTTGGCTCCAAATAAACTGGTTTTACTGAGATATTCTGACCTGAAAACTTCCTTATTTGATGTGGCAGAAAAAGCACGGTAACGTCCCAAAATATAGAGCCTGGGAAACAAGCCCTTTGCAAAAGAACTCATATTTAGATGAACACGTGGGCAGTCCTATTTGTGAAGTCTCTACCTTTCTTCATGTCAAAAGAACATGGATGAGGAAATTTTGACCCTAAGTCAATAGATAAATTACTGTGACTCAGCAGAGTCAGGATTTTGCTTGTAATTTACATCTACAGATTTTTGTTTCCTGACATTCAATAACAAACAAAATACAGGAAACCTAATGAGCTGCCTGCTGTCACTGGGGCGGAGGGAACAGGGAGGGCAGAACTCTGAGCTATTAAGTCCTTTCTGTACTGGTCTATACCTGTGACAGCAGAAGAAACAGCGTTCACAATATTTCTTTTCTTTGAAGCATCAGTTATTTTAGAAATGACAATTTCAGAAGAGTTATTAATAGATATTTCCTATAAATAAAGATCTACAGCACAAGAGGAACCGATGACCCTACCTGCTCATTTACAAAGGATTCAGGGTAGCACACAAGCAGGCAGTATTAAAATATAATTAAAAACCTCAGGCCATTTTTGTGAAGGAACACAGGAGAAATCAAGGCACAGAAATTAATGAAAAGACCACTAAGTTTCCATGGGGATTTTATGTACATCAGTGAAATGGCATTAAATTCCTACATCTACTTTTTTTCCTTACATCTCAATCACCAAAAATTCTGTGTTAAGAACACTGATGATAGCACAGCAAAACAAGTGTCTGTGCAGTTACATACAACACTAGCAAAGCAAATTATCTAACAAGTCCATAAATTAATGTTCAAATATTTCAGGTAATCAGGTAGTATAGCTTATGGAAATCATCATAATTTTAACATGTCCTAGATATTAAATATCATTAAAAAAATCAAACCTTTTTCCCATTTTATTTGTATAGAATTGAATGCTTTTCTTAGAATATCTTTCCAGACCAATAGTTATTGCAGAAAAACATAAGACAAATATGCTGTTGCTGACAGCAACCACCTACTGATTTTACAGCATGGAAAAGTTTCACATTACAGTTACTTAAGAACTCCTTGTGTGGGTGTGTTTGTTTAGGTGTGAGAGAAAGCTTAATTAATCAGCTCAAAGTTTATCAGCAAACGCACCTAGTGCTATTAAATTCTGCTACATATTTAAAATAGTAGTAAAGGCAAGAAGTCTTCATTTTCCTCAGGTTACACCTATTTCAGTTATTATAGTACAATAATGGTCAGAGATTAAATTTTAAAATATAACTGTGAAACATGATTTTTAACAAGTGTCAATCCCAAAAGCCTTGAACAGATCTTAGATCAATTCCTTGTGCCCCAAGTGGTTCCGCTGCTCAGAAGGTGTGAAATAGAAGCAGATCTATTTTCCTTTATTTATTATGTCTATACCCTTCTCTAGTCGTCGTGTGCAGTAAGAATTATTTCTTTTAAATGGAAAATAAACACCTTTGTTTTCAAATGATGAAACGGTATTTTAAAAAAGGAAAAGGACTCAACTGAAGTGAGCGCAACAATGTACTTTTCAGAATAAATCTAAGCTGATCGAGCAAAATATACTAGAAGTTACTATCTTTCAGCCTATTGCATATGAAATGACTACACAAATAATTCTTTGATACAGCTCAGCTTGTGCAGCTTTGCAATGCAGTTACAGGAAAGAAGGCACCCTGTTCCTTTCCGATGCGTTTCACCTAATCACAACATCTACCCATTTTCTGAACTGTTGGTTAGGAATCGAGAAAATACACACCAAAGAAGAAAGCATAACACACGGACGCTGCCAGAAGAAACCGCTGCGCGTATCCCCTACCCCAGCCATATGTTCCCACATATGTATCTGCCACCCTTGCTCTAGCGCACACACTCTCCAGCTACAGGGTGAAGCAGAATGGGAAACGATTCAAGTGAAACCTGAAGTGTGCGGGGCCTCTCACCCGCCCAACGACGCGACCACACAAGCACTCAGCCTCCCCCTCCAAGAGCGAGCAGAAGAGCCAGGCCACCTCCTTCAGCAGCCGTAAGGCTCGTGGCTTTACTGGGCTGGAAGCGGAGCCGGCAAAAAGCACCAGCCCCCGGGGCAGGAGATGAGCCAGGCTGCTCCTCAGGAGGACACAGGCTGCACGAAAAAGACACCAAAGTCACCACAGAGCCGGCACAACTCAGCACCCAGTGGCAATTCCAAGGTGGAGGAACGAGCTCCGCATCGCTGGCCCCCTCAGTGCCGTGTCTTGGCTCTGGCTCCCCTGGCTCAGCAGCAGACGAACCCAATGTGACAAATGATCAAACCCTCTAGTCCTCTCATAGACCCTTGGACAGATTTACAGGTCTCGGTAACATATTTTCAAGAAGTCATATAGTGACAGTGGTTTTGTACCAGCGAGACGCCCTCAAAAGTAACCCTCTCCCCGCGAACAAAGAAACAAAGCCTTAATGGAATGAAATGGTCCAGTAACGGTTTTGGAAGTGAACCAGTGAAGGTATTTGGAAAAATAGTACAGGCTGCCCATACAGAAATAAAAAGTGATGGAACAGTAAAATGCCACATAAGTAAGTATATCTGAAATTATCATCTATTTTCTCTCTCAAGAAGCCTGGTTTTAAGGAGGTATAACTTGCCATAGTTCTGCAGCAATTCTAAATTAGATCAGCCAAAAATTTGGTGCTTGAATCCCAGAAATTCACATACGAGAACAAGAGATAGGAGAATGGAATTCCATATATGCTTGAGAACACTGGCATTTTGGCTAGAGCTGGTTTCTAATGCTGCGTTTCATTAGTAAAGCTAAGGGAAAAAAATAAAAACCAATGACTGCTCCATGAAAAATTAGGAGAGAAGTATTTTATAAACCTTTGTTAGTTTAGCTGTTATGAGGCTATTGCATAAGTACCCCATACTAATTTTATTGGCTCATAGCACATATAATTTGAAAGTATTATGTTACCTGCATAAACCATACATATGGTTCAGAATGTCAGCGTAATCTGTCTGTGGGAACGGTAATGTACGGTTCTGGAATAGAGATGGTGTACATAAATTATGCAAGGTATTTTCTAATCCCCACAATATTTCAAGGAATGGGACAGCCATTATGTAACAAGAAATGTCTCCTACACCTTTCTGACAGATGGGACACGAACATTATTGCTTTTCCCTGTTCCTTCAGGGCAGGTCACTCTCTCAGTTCACTACAGTAATGTGCCACTAATTCTAAAGGCTTCATCGTTCATTCAGATTTCAGTATTTCATTGCGGTGGAAAAGCTACCATTTTCCATTTGCTTCATATGAACTTAATTACTTTTTACCATAGGAGTGCCAAAGGATAAGGAAGTCGCCTAGATTAAGTCTACAACAGTGCATGTGATGAACAATTTTGTTGGTAATGTCAAATGGCTATTTGCTTTTTCTTAAAAGTTGCCTTTGAACTGCTGTGAAGCATTTAAAACATCTTAGTCTCATAATTAAACAAGGACAGATTTGCAATGAGACCCAGGAATATAAATAGCTGCATCAAGTGGCCAACTGCCACAACCTCCCAGCATCACGCTGCGTAAGTCATTCGATTCCTCTGTACTTCACAGTCTCCCTTCACTTGACAGACTGACAATGTCATTATTTACTTTCTTTAGAACTTAATTCAATTAAAAGATATAACTGTTGGCTGATCACTTTAAAGTGAGTATATTTTACATTTAAATCAAGGATTTCACAATCCAGAAACACGATTCAGCAGTGAAAATGCTGTTACACTGTTATTTTTCCTTAAAAAAAAAAATCGGTATGTCCAGAAGTACAGGCAGGCCTATAGATTGAGATTTTGTAAAAGTGTATTAAAAATAAGAATATCAAACAGCATGGCAATTCATATAAGAACACGCAAATCCTATTTTTACCATTACATTTCAAGAACTCTCTTCTAGAGATCTGTTGCTTTAGTTGGACCAATGCATTTTAGCTATGCTGTACTACTGCATATGACAGGCTCAAAAGGGAAGACTAAAAGAACCAACATTTCCAACCTTTGTGGTGACAATTCACACTATAAAATAAGAAGCTAAATACAAAGAGAAATTAAAACCAAAGGTCTCTTCTAATCTTACTGGAAAAAAGTTCTCTCCAGACCTTAATCGGTAGCTGAACTTTTTACCTCGAGTACACGTGCAATGTTCACCAAACACTGAAGTCATGATCTTCAGCATAAAGAGCAAAATGCCACTGTGCCTGAAGCTTTTGTAGTGACAAGGATTCATCAGGTGTGTTACGATCGCGTGTCACAGCCGCCAAGATGATGAAAAACCTTTGCATTTTAAGAGGCTCAGTATTTTAGGTTTATTTGGATACGCCTTCATGAAGGACGAAGGAGGAAAAACGTAATCCAACATCTGGGTTATTCTTCTGTAACTAGAAGACAGCAAAAATCTTTTTGTTTTAACTTTTATGGGTTTTTTTATCTATTATTTTTAATTGCTGTTGGAACAAAATGAAAAGATTAACATACGGACATCATCCCCACCAACACAGACTAATTCTAATTGGCTTCTGAGAACAGGAATACTTTTAAAGCAGCCTCTTTTGCTAACCCATACACTGTTTTAAAATAATGATTTCTGGTTCGGCTAACCCATTTCTTGGGCCAACTGCACGGGCTAAAGTTCTTCCCCACCCCCTCAGATGTCTTCTAAAGGGAGTAATAATTTGTTGCCTTGTGCTCATCATACTCAGGGACAGAGATAATACTCGTGCTGTCATTTCTTCCAATTTATAATGCAAAGGTCAAAATATGCTTTCAATAAATCATGGCCTTGATTTGCCATTGCTTGTAATTTGTTGAGTCTTCCCAATCGCTGCGAACTAGCAATAACCATGGTAATGTAGTTATGCCGTGTATTTCTGGTATTACACCTTTGCAAAGCAAATGTAAAAAGGACTGAACGAAGCACATGGCAAAAGGCAATTGGATTCCACGAGCTCAAAGAGTTTAAAAGATCATCGTACCAGTTAAATCGCGTAGAACAAAACCACATGCAAGTGTTTAGAGACTGCGCTCTATTACAATGCACACATACACAGAAAAGAGGTCCGGTTCACTGAAGCATTACAAATCAAAATGCAATCACTGTCTTGTGCTTAAAGTGCTCTATGAGGAACTGAAAGGTTAATGAGCAAGGTGGCTTTAATTGCTTTTTTCTAAATACCTGCCCCATAAACTAAACACAACTGCCTTTAAAAGCTCCATATTCCAAAATTTCTAGAGTAAACGTTCTTTTGTTGGAATTTTCTATTCGTGGAACTGGACTATAAATAGGGATATAATATCTTTAATAGGTTGCAGACACCATACTCTTTGCAAATATCCTGACTTTGCTAGAGGCTATAATGACAAGAGCAAAATAGCTTAGATACCACTGGGAGCAATTTGTCAGTGCAGCGCACAGGGTTCAGTGTTTTCCTGTTGTAATTAGTGGCTAGTGCATGCTCACTATTACCTGAAGTTACTGTAGTAATTCCAGAGTCGACCATATGTCCAGTGACTAGTGGAGCGTGCATGTGTCTATGCTTAGCTATACCATTCTGTAAATCGTTCCTGTTAGTCCTTTGCAATTTATTTCATGTTTCCAACAACAGTCTTGAACCAACAGTGTCAGCGACACGTGTTTTTGACATTACTGAGACCACAGACAAAAATGATTTATGCTATTTTTCCCCTTCTCAGATTGAACGGGTATTAAAATTGTCATAGGTAGAAAGTCACAGGACAAAGAAAGTTTCAGAAAACTTGACTTAGATGGAAGGTGTGAAGATGAGAGTTTTATGTTACCAGAGTTAACACCTTACGAGTCATTCCTCAGTTCCTTAAAAGAAACAATTATTTTTTCACATTATAAATTCCTTCCATAGAAACTCCTGCCCTACACTTTTGTACAGTCTTTCAAAAATAAGTGCGGCATTTCTTTCTGCTTTGGTGACGATATTGCCCATTCCGTTTCACACCAAAATCTGTGCTCCATCTTGCTCAATTACAGTCAGTGACAAAAATCCAATGACGTTCAAAGGGAAGCAGTATTAAGCCTGATCCATTTAAAACTTATTTCTCACTTTTACTGGATGGACTCCCATAGTCTTAAACAATGATTGTTTCAAATACATTACAGCTGCAGCTTTTGCCCTGAGCCACATGCTCTGTGCTATGCTTACCACTTAGAGAGGATCAGGCTCACAAGGTGTGACAGAGCAAGATGCAGAATTTCACCTTGGGAAAGGGCATGCACCAGCACAGCACCCCGCTACTATTAGGGTGAGATGTTCTCCTTTGCAGATAAACCACGGTTTTTTTATCAAATCAGAAAGAGCAAGAGCGGAAGGAGGCAAGATGACAGCAGCTCGCGTGCAACGATACTGTCACAGCACTGTGAACTCGATGCAAAACTCACACAGTTAATTCACGCTTCACAAGCCAGTATCCCCTCCTGGCCCGGGTTGTGCTACTGCACGCCTCAACGTTTCCTTTGACTCTGAAACAAAGAACAGCATGTTGGCTCCAGGAACAGTGGCAGAAGTCTCCTGATGATATAAACCATTTCTCTAACTATATCTGTCTCCTGGGGCCTCGAACTATAACCATGCATTTAGGGTAAATGTGATTTGCAAGGGGGATAATGACACATATCCAGTTTGAATCTGCCCACCGTGCTGCTGTGAAGGCAGCAGCTCCACAGGCCTGCTACCTGCAACAGAGCCAGGCTCTTTGCCTCACACAGCAAGAACTTCTACTCAAAAAAACCAAGCGACCAACCCAAAACTGCCACAACGCTATCAGTACTAACAGCAGGATCGCACTCATGCTTGTCTCACCTGAGTCTGCACTCTGTCACGGTCTTGAAAACACTCACATAAGTAAAAAAGCATATTTTCAGGAAGGCACCAAGTCTCTGCAAAGAACTGCAAGCAAACAAGCAATGAAAATCACAAAAAGTGTTGATAAATTATCCATTAAATTGATAATCTTACCATTACAGAAAACTGAACCTTCCTTTTAACTGTTTCAAGCTTTCACTTCCTGCTGCTAGATCTTGGCTGAGCTTTTTTGGGTTAAATGACGGCCTGGCCTACCATTTGAAGGTGCGGGTATTTTTGTCGCCTTGTTGAATTTTGGCTCACACAGTAACTAATTTGTTACAACAGTAATTTAAAAATTGTGGAAAATATTTACTTGACTACTGTAGCAGTAATAAGAAATTCTGGTTTCACATTATAGAAATTATTTTCTACATGATACTCATCTAGCATTCCCTTAATGTAGATTATCTTTCAACCTAAACAAGTTTTTGTGCACATTTAACGAAGAACAAAAGGGAGGGTGCTTGTTGGGTTTGGGGGAAAGCAAACCTGTAAGCAAAAAAGCAAAAGGCTCAGGCAAATTGGAGGTGAATTCAGGGCTCAAACTAACTTGAAGCAAATAACCAACTGATGGGTCAGTTTTTTTCATTGGTAGAACCCAGCAAAAAGCATCTTCTTACTCAAGAATGAGTCAAAAAATGATCTAGATGTAAATGATGATATTTTCTTCCTTATCACTTCCAATGCCTGAAGATCCCTGTGTAGCTGTCGAGACCCATAGTTTCAGTTAGAAAGTGTTCCTCCAACGCAACGAAAATTTCCAACTCGGCACATCCTCAAGGGCACCATCGACCCTTCTAGGATACCGACACAACTGCTTTGGTAGGACACAAACACTGTCGGTGCTTCTGTAGGCAGGAAGAAAACTCCACGTGTTTTCGCAAACACTTGGGCGAGATCAAACAGCTGATTGCCACTCTTAATATATGGTTAAATTTAGCTTTCCTTACATCTTATATTTTTACTATGCAAATGAAATTTAAGCCTGAAAAGAGATACCATTTACAAGGCAAATTGTACAACACCTGAACTCAGCAACTTTCACCTCAACGTTAAGAATGATGAGGCTGTAAGAGACGACGGTACACAATTTTTTGCCAATAGCATAATGATTTGAAAGCCTTTTCCCCAGAGCCTGGCATCTTTTCCGAGCTGAAAGGGCAAGCCTAGGCTATTGCAACATTAAGCAGCTGATGAACGACCTTGTTGTCACACTTGTTTTAGAGATTGATCATGTCCAATTAATTCCTAGAAGAAATCAATTGTTTGTTACCTAGCTCATTTACATTAATAAGAAAATATTAATGATTTCACTGCCTATAAGTATTGTAAATAGAGGTTGCATTTACATTTCAGCCTGCTGGTATTTCAAGAGGATTCATTATCTCCTACGACAGCAAAACAAATACACCTACAATTTTTTTCGCAGTTATTCAGCATTAAAATCAAGTATTTGTCTATGCCTTTAACTGACAATTGGCTCATATAACAATTAGTCTTGTATTGCTGGCTTATTTTTATGGGTGTAATTTTTTATCATACACTATAAAAAGCACATAATCATTTTCTTCCATTGCTAACTTTATGTTGAGAGAAGCACTATGTACAGAAACTCACGACCACAATTACAATTTCCTGTTCAGATAGTCATAAAGTCTAACACGCCATAAGAGGAACAGAGATACAAATGTGCAGGTAAAAGC
This sequence comes from Chionis minor, assembly GCA_013398295.1. Taxonomy (NCBI): domain Eukaryota; kingdom Metazoa; phylum Chordata; class Aves; order Charadriiformes; family Chionidae; genus Chionis; species Chionis minor. The sequence goes on from VZSF01006312.1 coordinate 239,014, forward strand.
AGTTCATATAATTTCATTCCTGGAAACGATCCTTAGGAAAACATTCAAACTGAATCTTTGTGGTGGGATTTAAAACTCATGATGGCTGCCAAAAACTTAAATAACGCTTTATCAGATGCTGGGATTAGCCTCTTTGTGAGCTACACGCTATGAATAGCCCACGTCCGAGCATTCATCCTGGACTTTCTTCCCAGAGGGAGAAATATAATAGGAAGGTGCATTTCAAGGTGAAATTCAGAATTTGATTGCTGTACTCTCTGTTCAGTGCATACTGCTATCATTTCTGGTAAATTGTCCTAGTTAAGGGTTACAGTAAATTGATCACATAATACTACAGGAATTTATCATGCAATAGAAAAGGAATTTAAGAGCTGAATACCTAATATTATTAATAAAACAGGTCTGTGGATAGAGACAGTTAGGGGATACAGTTTATATTATTACCTGATCCTACATTAAATTAGATAGCTGGTAAAAATAGAACTACAAGGAGAAAATAGACTCTCAGTGGGATTTTTCAATTGGAAACTTCTGAGTGGGTAGCACAACAGTGGGTATTTACTCCCTGCATCTCCTCTGCCTCTAGAAACTACCCACAAGCTTTGCTTCTCCCTTTGGATCAGAAGTCCAATCCCCTCCGTGCAGAGACTCTGCTGCCACCCTCTGTGGTATCTGAGATGATTCAAAACACCAACTCTAAGTAAAATGCCAACCGCTCTAATTACAGATTTAGGGACAAAGATCTCTAGTGATGAAAGAACAGACACAATGAAAAACCATTAGAATAGAATTAAATATGGAAAGCAGTATCAGCAACTCTAAGGTATTGGCACACAAGGAATTAAAGTGCTGTTGGTACCTGAGTGACTTCAATATTAAATCTTTTGAGGCTACATTTGAAAAATGGGAAGAGGACGCATCTTAACTACGTGTTTACCTCTGGTCTAGTTCATTGCTACAGATATCTTTTTTTCCTGAGACATTTAAAAAAGTATATAGGTGAGGGAGAACAAACACACTACTGTTTCCAGGTTGTGTATCATCTCTTAATCAGAAATTCAGTACAGGCATATAACTGATTAATAGAAAATTATGTGTTTGGTCAAAGTAACATTTAATGCCTCATGAGACAGATACAACACTGAGAGCAAACAGCTGTGAGAAGGATTTATATTAATTTGTAATTTATATTAATTATTAACTGATAAAACACTATTTTTCCTCACCACACCTGTGATTATTCAAGTCTATTTTATACCAGGGCAGATAGGATATTGTTCTTTTACTCTCAGCTCTGCAAGAGCAACCCCTATTTAAGTACAGTTTTCTACCTGCACGCAGAGCTACATTTCTCATTCACTGCCTTAATATTCTTGCCTGTTAAATCATTGATCCGAGTGGTCACTAGGGAAGGCAGAGGCTGAGTGCTTTAGCAGAGCAGCCAACAGCAAATCAAAAGTATTTTGATTTTTTTTTTGTTTTTTTTTTTTCAAATCACGACATTCACAGACCTGATGCTGTCCCCAGCAGTAGCAAAGCCACTCAGTTTTGCCGAAGGGGAAAATCTGCCCTTTGTCCAGGGCCCTCAGAAGGGAGCAGTTTTCTGCCTTTTCTCTTCACCATCTCCCCTTGCATTTTACTATTTTTCTGTAACTCCGCCCATCAAACTAAATAAGCTTCTCAAGTGGATGGTTTCCACGCTAGCGGTGCCTCTTTGCTGTATTCTGCATGGCAATGGCGTGGGGCCTTCACTTGCACTCTGCAACGGGTCATTCATCCAAATTCTTCATGAGGATTTAAGTCTTCCATTTTTCAGAAACAGCAGAACTAAAGTCAGCCACGCAACTTTAACTTAGCTTTCTAGTTAAACCATACCTGAAAATACTACTGCCATATGATCAAAATATTAGCCTGTCTCCATGACCTAAAAAAAATATTCTTACACACACAAAAAATTAAAATCACTTGCCATTGTCGCTGAAGAACAAGAACATTAGACCCTTTTTCACCTAGTTGCAGGGTTTGGGAAAGAAACCTTGCGTGCAAGACAAGAATTCATTTTAGTGCATTATTGAACTTGACATTCCAACTGGACACTCTGAATTTAACATATAGTTCTTTCAGTCACAATCAGGCTCATATGTTCTTCTGGATGGTACCAATCTGCTTATATTTTTTCCTAAATGAACAATTTATCCTACACCATTATTTTTATTCTACGCCATTATTTATTCTACATCATACTTTTTCTAGTATTAGACAGATATTGCAAATTACTAGAAAAAAAGTATATAATTTGTTTTCTTCTCAATTTTGCTTAGTAGGGTTATTACAAGGTAACAGACACTTCACAACAGAAACAGGAAAACAATCAACTTAGTATCCAGACACCTCCTAGAATGTCACTTGTGAAGAGTTACATTACTGTTTGACAAAAGGTAAAATGTTTTCGCTTTACTACTTTAAAACCAACCAAACAAAAAAAACCAAAACAAAAAACAGTGGTAGCAGAATGAATCCATCTTAGCTATTTTTTGGGCAAGTAAAATCCTCCTGATTCACTATGTGAAATAAGATACCTCAATACTTACCGATCTTCTGAAACAGGAATATAACAGTTTCTTCAATCACCGTTTTAATAGCGAAAATAGCAGAGATCTGTTTTTCTTTATTAGTAAAAAGGGGAAGAAGGTGGTGGGGGAAGAGACTGTACTCTGTCATTGCTAATATCTTACTTCCCACAACAGTTGAGATTGTTTAGGTCAGAAGTTTGCAAAATCTGGGGCTACAAACCTCAGCATGCAAATATGAGCTGCAAATATATAGAGGGAGGAGGTTACAGACATCACACCTTTTTCCTTTCCTGTTTGCACTTTTATTAAAAACAGAGTTCCAAAATATTTTAATTAAGTGTCATTTGCATGGCTACCTGACAAACCTGACAAGTATGCTGAAATAACAGGGGATGTGAAGGGGCGCATTTATTTCAATAAATGCCATATGGATTTCAGAATTCAGTAATCATGGATCTGGCACCTTTTTATAATGTATTTGGGACAGATTGGAACATTTTTGCAAAATTGCTATAACCAGGTGCTTCTGCCTTACTGAGGCTAAACTACCTTTTACTCTTCAGTTTTCCTATAAGGAGGAGAGAATTGGAAATCAAGTATGTATGGTCTACACTAGCTCATTTCTTGCCTTCCCCTCCCTGATTATTTCTTTGCTTTCTTAAAAAAGTCAAACTGAAGGGCCTATTACTTTCTAGCAGTAGGAGACTCTGTAGTTGCACTTAGCTAGTAAAAGGTGTAATGCTAAATTACTTGGAAAGAAGACATCTGTCTTCATGAACTACATTTTACAAGAGAAACCTTCTTGAATTTATCAAAAAGCAAGACTTGAAGTAGTGCGAGTACAAACTCCCTACAATCATTGGATTTTTCCTAGAAGTAGTTAAAAGTTGCTAAGAGACTTAACAGTCATCATACTGACTACGTTAGGAAATGTATCTACCTTGACAAGAAAAAACAAGACTTAACTCATTGAAATCTGTCAGAGATTCAGGTACCTGGGAATGGTCAGTTTTTAAATAGTTGAGGTCAATTATCCCTCACTAAGGGAGAATGTCAGCAGCTTCTACCCAGCTTTTCCCGTTAGATTTCCATGAAGACGGAGCACTGATAAGGGGTTTTTTTCCTCACTATAACATTTGTAACATTACTGCAACATTTGATATTCACCCTTAGCACATAGCCGGGGAGAAGGGAATGACTGACTAGTATCTTTGGGTATATCATTCATCAGGAACCTCTGATAGCAAAAAGTATTCTAACAGACAAAAAAACCTTATGTCTGTTAAAAGCATTAAGAGTTGCTCAAGTGAAGTTTCCATACCAAATGCCAAAACTACAGAACGCAGGGAACTGTGGCTAGACAACATAAGTTCAAACTTCATACTTTATGCTCCCAAGCAGTTTTAAACACTTATAGACAGTGTTCATATTCCTTTCGATACCACAGAAATACTGACTCAGTCCTGAGGTTCACTGACACAGTGCTCTCTTAAGACTGACCACCCCAAGTTCCAGAAGGGGGGACAACCCCAGTGAAGAAAGAGCAAGACTACTGCCTCAGCTGTAGCTTTGAGAATATGTTCAACTGCAGACCTCCATAACTCCATTGTCTCACTGACGCGATGGAGCAAGCAATCCAAATAAAACAGTCATAATTTTTGATAGGATATTAGCTGCATATCCTTCTAACTATTTAAAGTGTGCTACCCTTGAGTATCTCTCTTATTTTAGAAGGAGAGGGGGAAGAATAAGAACTTTTGTACGTCTTTAATTATTTCCATCCAAGTTAGAAGAGGCATTATTTCTCTTCCCAGATAAACAATATTCATCCCCTTTGTACTAACTGTTTGCATTTTAAAAACACAAGATTCCTCCCTTTCTAGTGTTGTGGTACAGAAATATCTACCATAGTTGTATACACTATTTTATGTTGTAATACAGACTACTAATTAGCTTCAAATCCAGTTTTGGAGACATACTTATTAATGTCTTTTTTGCTTTTTTAAGCTTATAAGCAGAAGCAAAGCCCCTTCTAACCCTTCCTAAAGGGATTTCAGCAACATAAGAGAGCGAGCGCTGTCTCAACTCACCTTGAAACTGTAAGAATATGGGCTACAGGAACTCTTTGACAGGTAGTCCCCACAAAAGATTAATGAAGACCTTTTTGCAGCATTCGCATACATTTCCCCCATCTTCCTCGACTATTCTCTCTCTTATCACACTGCTTGCTTTGGTAATACTAGCTCAGCGCTAAATATATATAAATACATTACCATGCTCATTTTAAATGACAGTGATAAGGTAGGATAGAAACTACCCTGCTCAAGTTTTGTTCACAGAAATTGATTAAACATAAAAGAATAATGAAAAAAAAATTGTCATCTAATAAAAAAAGTTTGCTATCCACTCACTTTTCCACAAAATGGAAATAAAAATCATGTAACAGACTATGGAAAAGGGAAGAAAACCACACAGAACACCCTAAATTTTGCCGCAGTTTTCCTAGGAAATACCTGCATATTATCATACAATATAGCAACTAATAAAGCCTTCTAATTTTAGAACTTTTCAATAAGCTTTCCAGTAGGCTTTCTCTCACCTTCATGTAGACCCAGGGGCTAAGTTACCTGCAAGAGCTACAGCAGCATGAAAGCGGCCACCAGAGCAGACAGCCAATGAAGACAACCACTACTAAATTAACCCTGAATTTGGGGTTTTCACATTTGAAACTTCACCTTCCCTTTGAGCTTTTGGTCAGCCTCCAACAGTTAGAGACACAACTACCGTGACCGTATCCAAACCATAATATTTTCTGAACAGAAAACTATTCTATATTTGAAACAGAAAGAATTTTCTTCATTTTATTAGGCGAGCAGCAAGTATTGGAAAGGAAGACATTTCCTGTGATGACCAGAATTGACAGCACAATTGTAGTTAAGAAAGTACCAGGCCTCCCTGAAAGGCTTCACGTGCAATCAGAAACAGTGCAATCAGCAGTCACGACAACGCTTGGTTTTTAACTCGAAGCGAGTTACTGTTTTCTTGCTTTTCATATCAAATTAAGAGTTAAGCAGATTTGCTGAATCTGAGAAGATTTCAGGTTGCTTTTGTGTTCACACATTCGCGCCCTGCTTCTTTCCTCAGATATTCCTCCACTTCCATCAGTAAGTCAGTCCATACACTTAGGCCACGCACTTTGAAGTCTCCATCCCGTGCCTTCAGGAGTTTGAGAGCAGCTTGGGTCTGTCCCCTGAGCAGTGCAGATCCCTGGCAGAGGCAGCTGAAGCGCTCCCTCAGCTCCTCCCAGGACAATTCAGCCTTGTCGAGACAACTTTTAACCCACTGTCCCTGCAAGGGGTCATAGAGCAAATGGCTTCCCCAGCTGGCTAAGAGGTCCAAATAAGGTCTGCTGAACTGGGAATAGTGGCCAGCTAGGGAGGCGAGAAGTGGGGCTGGGAGGAAAAGGCAAAAGGCAGACAATCGCTCCGCGTTCCCCAGCAGCCAGGAAAGCAGGGGCCCGGCAACACATTCGTCTCCGGTTCCACTCGCCCGGTTTCCGCACCGGCTGTCCCCGTCCTGACCCCCGCCTCCGGCCTGCTCAGCGCCGCTCTCTCGCCTCACCAGCAGCAGCGCCGCCGCCGCCACCTGGAAGGCGCGGGGCTGGGGGAGCTGCTCCAGGGCACTCGCCAGCCAGCGCGGCCGCCCCGCCGCCTNGAGGAGCGCCAGGCCGCGGGGCTGCGAGCCGGCCTCGGCGCCGGCAGGCTGCAGCAGGCTGTGGAAGAGGCGGCGGCAGGCGGCGGGCGGCAGAGCGCGGTTCTCCAGCAGGGCCAGGCCCAGCAGCTCCGGGCAGCGGCCCAGGTGCGGGAAGGCGAGCGGAGGGCTCGGCTCGCCCCGCCGCAGTCGCCGCCCCAGGGCATCCCGCAGCCGCGGCCGAGCGCGGAAGCGGTCGTGGAGGTGCTGGAAGTACCGGGCCCACTCGAGAGCCCTGTCCAGGGTGAGGGGGTCCCAGTCCCGCACCAGCGCGGAGCGGGAGACGGCCAGCAGCGCCGGCAGCTGCCCCACCTGCTCCAGCACGGCCTCCATGGCGACCGCCCCGCGCCTTGCCGCCACCGGTTTGAGCACAAGCCCCACCTTCCGCCGGGAAGAGCGGCCAATCCGAAGCGGGGAGGGAGGGGGTTTGTAACTCTATTGGCTGAACCTGACGTCAATCCGAGGCGGAGCGCTCTTCCCTTAAAGGAGACCGTAACGGGCCTCCAACCTCTCCTTGGCGCTAAATCCCTGAGGGAGGGGCGCGCGGGGGAAACCGAGCCGAATTAAAGCGTTAAAAACCAAACAGGATTAAGAAGTTAAAAACAAACACACACACACGCCAGCTAAGAAGTTTAGAATAAGCCTTAGAATAACCTTCTTAAATACCCCTTAAAAAAACCCCAAACTCTTCAAGAGCAAACAGCCCCTGCCCCGCGTTTGGGGACACCTCCCCGTTTCTGCGGTGCCGGTCCCTGGAGGGTGGCCATGGCCGAGGGCTGCCCAGCACCCTGCCGGGGCCGGACCCTGCTAGGCCCACAGGGCTGGGCTGGCCCTGCCGACTAATGACTTTATGGCTCATTAGCGGTTCCCCGGGGTACCCGCGGCCCGCCGGCAGCCTGGCTCTTTTGGTAGAAGCAATGGCTGACGCCTGCCCTGGCTGGCTGGGCAGGGTTTCCCACACGGACACTCCGCAGAAAACATGGTGCAAACGTGCTATAATTGTTTCTCTCTGTAGCAAGGAGACACCACCCCTTCTCCCTTTCCCGCCTCTGCCAGCCGAAGGAGAGTTTGACATGGCAGGCTAGAGGTTTTCGGTATAGTTTGCAGGATGCAGCATACCTTTTGGAGCAGCCATGCCCAGGTGCTTTCCTCACGTCCATCACCTCGAGAGCTTCTGCTAAAGGAGGGAGACGGCTCCTTTCCCTCCATCCTCGTCCCCGCCACAGACCAGCCACGCCCGGCCTTCCCTCACAGCCCAGAAGGGAGCGGGCTGGCCCAGCTTCCAGCACCTTCCACAGCTGCCCCCTGCTACTGACGGGGTGAAGTAATGGCGGGAAGGCGGCGGGGCACTGGAGCTGGTAGATTCGGGCACTCCTCAGGGAATTCGTGAGCCCCGTGGCGTAATCCCGGCCGCGGAGCGGGTTCGGAGGCAGCGGAGAGGTGTGGAGAGGCGCCGTTGGCCGCGGCAGCACCTGGGGCCGGGGTGGGATCTTCCCGCCTCACCACGACGCGGCCCCGCGGCCCAGCCCAAATGGCGGCGCCTGCCTGGGCACCCCCGGTGGTAAGGGCCTCCCAAAAGGCAGCAGCAACCCCCGGCAGAGTAAATGAGGTTTGGCTGGAATTTATCGCGGGAACCAGCAAGGGAAACCAAACTGTAACGCTGTGAGCTACAGTATTGTAGGGCAAAACGTAATATTCTTCCTCTGCGCGGAACTCGTATTTTCTTTCATACATCTCAGTGCTGGAAAGGGTTTCAACCAGAGTTTTTTATCTAAATTAACTGCATTTTTGGGTGATGGAGTGAGCTTTCAGTAGCAAACATGCTTTACCTCAGATTGTAAGGGACACAACTCTTGTAGCCTCCAAGTTACACCCGACTTCAGACTGACATGGGTGAAAGCAAAGGAGGAGGCCCACAACTTGCATCTGCTTTCTTTTCCACCAAGGAAAGCTGAAATGGGTGAAGAGAGACACTGAACCTGTTAGAGTCTCTCTCACGCCTTGCTAGGAACACGCTCAGACCTTGTCCCCTGGCCACAGACCCCTGCCCTAAAGGTGACTGCTAGCTGTTGGTGACCAGCTTCTCTAATTCACATCATACTTCCAAAATAAAGCAAAAAAAAAGCACAAGAAAGTTGTAAGTAAGGGTCTGGATACAAGTCTCCCCTCTTCAAACTCTCTCCTGGACTGTCCTGGAAGGTTGTTTAGGAGAGATCCTTTTCAAGTACTCTCATCATAGAGGTCTCATCCTATATTCTTATTTCAGTCATCTATTTAAAAAAAAGCAAACAAACATGGGGTTATAGACTTGATGGCCTACATCACCTGTAGGTTAAGGGCCTAATACAGGAATTACAGTGAAGTTCTATGGCATTTCTGGTTGAAGGATCTCATAGCAATCCCTCAGTATCTGTGAATGTAATATATTATAAAATATCATTCTAAAATATGTTTTTCTCCTGAAAAAAAACCCCTCTTGTAAGCTTTCTGATAACTATTTATGGAGGCATAAACATGAAATTGGATACAGGTGGCTAAAGACTTGTTGCATTATTAACAATGGAATTGCTTTTGTTATTAATAAATTCGTATTTGCCATCATCTACCATGCCCATATACTCTAAAGCATATTATAAACTAATATACATTAAAGAGAAGAGGGAACATGCAAACTTTTCAGTTATATACAACTGAGTACAACATTTTGGGATGTCTTACTTCATGCTTTAACGGAAAAGTGCTAGAAACCTGAAATGGTTGGAATATGATTACATATTACATACTTTGGCCTCTTGGTTAGGTTTAATACAGCCTCTCTTGAATTAAGTGCTGTGGCGTACAGGAATAAAACAGTTTCAGTGAATTCCAGACCCACGTTCTATTTTAGCGAGGGATATTTTTGGAGGCGCATGTGCTCCACGTCATGAAGAAGAGAAGAGATATTTCCCTTTATGTCAGAAAACTTTTCACAAGAAATCTTTCACGTTATTGTTCTTTTTCTTTATTGGATGAAGTTTATGGTTTTATATCTTGTGAGTGTCTCAGTATGCTTCAGTTGAAAGAAATCAAATAATCCCATTTGCAGCACCAGAAAACTAACAAAAACAGGTTGTGAAAATCTAACCAGACTGGAAAAAAACACTGAGTAATATGGTATCTGGAATACGCTTGCATGTGAAGGGAGATGGCCTGCTTGCTCTAATGGGTCTCTGTAGAGCTGACTGAAAAATGGAATTTCCGTTTCATGAAAAACTCCGAATATTTCAGCACTTGGTTTTGTCTCAAATTAGGATGAAAGGTCTATGAGCATTTTTCATCAAGGGGATACAGTTTGACATCTCTGTAATAAAATGGTTCATGCAAAAAGACATTTATGTATTTCTAGGTATTGCAGCTATATTTGGAGCCTTCAGTCATGATGAGACACAGTTGCCATATATAACGAAAAATAGAGCCTGATCTGAGGAACTAGGAAAATTCTGCATGAGAACGTATTAGAAGATGAATTCAAGGAACAAACAAGGTAACACTGAGGCAGTTACAATTCGTGTAATAAATTGCGACACTATAATAGTCCTTAAGAACAGTAATTCTTTTTCCACACTCATCATCAAAACAACTTCCTTTCTGCGCCAAGTTTTTATGTTATTATTTGAGAGCCTGGCCGCTCAGAACTTGTTTCATGATCTTCAGTTGTAAGACTGGTATCTATTTATCTGTTGATTGATCTGCTGATGCTGGTGCCATGTAGCAATCAAATTAAATTGAACAAATGTGGCTTCTTTCTCACAGGTGAATTATTTTCCTGTAACCTTTAAGGGCTAGTATTCTCTTCTCTATGATCAGTCTTTGTTCTAGCCTGAGTAGTTCTAGGGTTTTTCCTACCAACAGCAAGATTACAGAGTGTCAAAGTTTGCATTTTGTAGTTGCTGTCTATCAACTTATGCTGTCTGTTAATACCTGATGGTGTTGCTGAGTTGTGCAGACATTGTTTAAAAGTCTTTGGTGCCGAGTTGATTTTCTACCTAAGGAACATCTGTGGGATAGTGGGGAGATCCTTAGGAGGTAAGCACTGCAAGGCTGAGGAGGTGAGGTAGAGAGTTAATGTTGGGGAAGAAGGTGGGAAAGGTTGGGTCAGGAGGTACAGTAATAGCACAGAAATGGGGGGATGGGATGGTGAGTGCATTTTCAGATAGCTGAATGTGCATGGGGGGTGCTTTCCTACTGAGCTTGAGCTTTTTAAGAAAAAAGTCCTAAGTGTTCACTTCTGGGCCCCATGTGGGTCTTTGGTTGTTTAATAAAAGTCTGCTTCCCCTATTAACGACTCTTGTAGCACTCTCTCCTACTGTTTTAGGTTGTGTGTTTCATGTCATGTAAACCATGTGGTCTCTTGATTTATTTTTTTTTTCTAACAAGAAACGGAACCCACAAAGATATCTTAAAGAAAACGATACAGACTACGTGTGTGGGTGCATGATGCTTCCTTCTATGAAGGAAGGATGGGGAAGTACATTGAAGGAGCCTAAGGAAGGATGGGGAAATACGTTACAGTGGCCTTTTTCAACTCCTTTGAAAAATTATCACTACTGAAAAGTAACCTCTTTGTTTTGTCTGACTTAAAAGCAAAGAAGGAAATGGACAGAAGAGAGAACAGGACATATTTTATAAACAAGCTGGAGTACAGATTTACAATTGCAACATATCAGATTGTTTAAGCTCTGCTATGTGCTTCTTGCAAGTATGTATGATACGGTGAACAGGGATAGCCAGAGTTTCTTGTATTGTGGGTTTTGATTCAGAGTTTTTTCTTTTTTTCCCCCATAAAGCCTATCTTTTATTTTAGTCTCTGAAACGAGCATTAAAATAAGAAAGGAGTCTTTGAGAGTATTCGCCTACTGTTGTGTTAAGCTGTAGTAAATGTTTCAGTCTTACAGCTTTTGATTGATAAGATACATGGCAAAGAAATTTGTTGAGCAAGTAGGAAAAGTGTCTGTTAGATACAGAATCCGGGAAGTCATTTCCACAGCTCCCTGAAAACAAGCCCACTTTTCAGTGAAGCGCTGCAAAACCGTTTCCCAAGCCTTGCATTTTGTATGAATTACTGTGCTGTTTTATCTAAATGGAGAAGTCAAGTAAAAGATTCGTATGAAGTTTTATGGAACTAGTGAGTTTCTTCACTCTGGTTATGGAGCCAGTAAAATTCACCCTGGCAGGGAATATCAGTTTTGAGGTAAAGCTGGTCAAACTAGCCAGAAGTCTGGATTCCATTGTTGTATTTTCCTTCCTCTCAGAAGGCTGTAACATGGTTATACTATTTCTCCTGAAGAGAAATTTAGTAATCTCTTTACTTAGTATACCTAGCATTATAAAACTCCAAAGTGGTCTTCCCTTAGGTAGGAGGTGTTATTTCCAATTACAAAAATTAATATGTTGAGGGAGATGTATGATCATCTTTATATTTCTGGCAGTAATACTCACTTTTTTTAATTGCAAGGAGGTTTGTTTAGCTGCCTCTAACTGTGTGCTAAGAATATGGTTGCCGCGCTCATTATGTAGTGACTTATGCCTATTGATGATTCTGAACTCGTGGACCATTCTTCTAGAATTTCTTCTTATTTCTGCAATAAACTTTGCAGAAAAATGAGGTTATTAGTTAAGCCAGTACCTGGCAGGCTCTGTCACCCCTTCCATATCTTCTGGTGAAGTTCTTAGATTTTTATTTTTTTTTTTTTTTTTCCCCCAATGTAATCTCTGATGTCTCAAAAAGTAGCAAGGTTGTGGTGGGCTTTTGAAATAAGAACAGAACAAGCATATGATGAAATTGCATAATAAAAATATTGAACCTACTGATTTGTACATCAGCCTCAGACTGTACAAAAGGCATATCTGTTGGCAGGGGTTTTTCACCTGAAAGTCTTTGTGCGATGCTCCAGTTAGGATAGCATGGTAAATCCTGCATATGCTGAGTGTAGTGTATCAGTACATTAATAGCAATGCCCATTTGTAATGAGTTAGACCTATGATTTGAGTAATTGATGTCAATGATTAAGCAGCAGTTGTGTCATGCACTAGAGTGAAAATTGATTGAAAATGTATGTGTTGAAAGAGTGGTATATGTAACATATGTCATTACTGATCACCTAAAAACTACTCTAATTAGGAATTTTGCTTAGGTCTGGCTGTACCAAAACTGATTTTTTAGGAAACTAAACATATAACCAGACAGACTTTGCCGCCTAGCCCACTTATTAAATTTTGATACTCGGAATCAGGACTATGCTATAAAAGCTACTAAGCTAGGGTATAGCTCTTCAGTATTACAGACATAAAAATAAGTAAAAATGAGTAGCAAATTGTGCCACCTTTTTTTTTGACTGCGAATAGTTGATTAGAAGTGGCGAGGTTACCACACGCTTAAAATCATTCCTCTCACCACATGAGCCACGTCAAATAATTGTGTGTGCACTCCAAAACCAGTTGAAATTGTTAAACGTGTGTTAGCTACAACTAGTTTTGCCTCTGGGTTGTTAGAGCTAGTGCATTTTATCTTACATTTTCAGTGGGATAAGAGCATGTGTGCAGTTAGCGTTGCTCAGCTGATGAATGGTAAGGTATTAAACTGTGTGCTTTGATCGCTTGCTGTTGCTTGTGATGCTTTTTAGAGAAATTTCATTTGCTGTCTCTTGTGGCAGTGGGTTTGATAGATCACAGCATGTGCTGATTAGAGTAATTGTCTACATGCCTTTTTCTGGACTTCTTTTCCTTTAAGCCAAGAAAACTCTTAGTTACTTATGTTAAATACTTTTATTATAGGATCAGGTGCACAGATTGAGCCTTCTGAGGCAGTTTGGACTCATCCCTCCCCCTATTTAGGGTACCTGTTAAGAAGTATTTTAAAGAGCTATCTTTAGGTCTCTATTCACAGACTATCTTATTGGAATCCTCCGAAAATAATATTCCCTAAAGCTTGAGTCATAAAACACTGGCTACAGCTAAAGGCCTGTAATTTTGGTATCTAATGCTGCGGTACTTGTATGAAGTTGAACATACTAGGGCTAAGCTTAGTCTAACATCACAGGTTTAGTATTTAACAATGAAGTGTCTTTAAGGGGGGGGGGAATATCTGTACATTTGAGAATAGTATCTAAAAATTCTTTCCTACTCATAGATTCTGTGTGTTTCCATGACAGTTAAATTGCTGTCATTCACAAGAGTACAGGGAGATCTTATAAACACACTTTCATGTTGGAATTGGTTATATTTTTCACTTGCATTAAAAAGATATATAAAACTCAATGCAAGACAACTATGTATAGAGCTATTTATGCGTATGTCTGGGTTCTAATAACGTAAGTTACTTGGATTTTTCACTTTCATTGCCCTAATATCCTGAGAATATCTTAAATTTTCAGATACGCTACTATCACTCCTTCATAGCTCTGTACAGTGTCTTTATGAATAATACCTGTCTGTGTATAGAGAGATAGCTATGTTAACACATACGCACGTGCTGAATAGACATGTCTTTTTTTGAGCAATAAGGCTTTTAAGTATCTGTTGTTTCCATTTTCATGTCTCCAAAGCTTTTATGTGAATTCTTCCAGCACATTTCTCATTATTCTCTCAACCTTTCCTCTGCTGGATGGCTGGGGTTTCCAGACATATAACCTGAAATGTCCTGGGAGAATTTACATAAAAACAATAAAGCCAAGGAAATGGAAACCACAGAATATATACATAAATTTTTTTCAGTCTTTGCTAAGAAGCTCATTGGTTCATATTTACAAAGGAATTCAATTTTCCGTATTAACATCCTTTTCGCTGTGAAGCAAATGTGGGAGAGTGGGATGGTAAGGATCATTACTTAAGTGAATGGGGGGGTTATATGTTAATCTCATTAATGATTAAAGGATTTTACTTTTTTCCATCCTAGTATATCAAGAAGAACATCCCATGAAAACAATCGTATAAATGGCTGAATCGAGCAAATGTTAATGCAAAACCTTGAAGGGATTTTTCTTCCTATATGACAAAAGTTTAAGGTGGCTTTTGTTTGCTTATTTATCTAAACATGTATAAAGGAATACTGGTTTCTACTATAGTCATAGCGTCCTATAAAAGTAAGCCATTAAAACTGATGCAGCTGCTTATAGGATCAATAGTACAGTAAAGCGATTTCAGTTTCTGTTGAGGGCCACTTGTTAATAATGAATTGTGTACTTGTCTCTAGGAAATGCCTCTGGCAGGTTTTGACAGGACCTTCCTGATGATAAGCTCCTCATATCACAGAAACCACTACCATAACTGTCACGTCCTGATATTGATATTTTCTGCAGAAAGGACAGGCCAAATAAACACAGACTTAAACTTTTTTCTTAGCTCCAGAGTGTTTAACTTAATGGTTTGCTTTAACAAGAAGTGTTTCCAACACTTCACAGAAAATATTTGCAGTTAATTAGTAAAAATGCCCAGAAACTAAAATATTTGGATCTGGTGTTACAGTTTTCCACAGCAGTTAGGATTTGTGTATTTCATATTAATTCCATAATATTTTTGTTGTCTGACTTGGTTCTTGGGCCAGTGGTGAACCACACTTAAGGATTTGTATCATGGTGAAGGCTGAAGCCTTTGTGTATATCCAAAAAGCATCACAACGCAGTTAATATGTGTTAGAACCTGCTAGTTCGTAGGTGAACCTGAGACATAACCATTAGCCTTCTCAAGAAGACAGGAAATTAACCGTGCTTAATCAATGAGTTTTACTTGCGGAAAAGAATAACAATGCGTTTAAAAAGAAGAAAAAAGGCAGAGATGAGATTGCAGCATGTAGGATACTTGCATAAACCTAAAAGCAGAAAACAATTGGTGTGTAGTTCGTACCTGTGGATGGGATGAAGGTGACGGGTGAAGATGAATTCCTAGAATTAAGGAAAAAGTCGGAAAGAGAGGTCTGCTTTATTAAAGGTTTAATTATGGGGGTAAGAGAAAGGTAACAACCATCCAGTCTTAAACCTGGAAAGAATCAAATTCATATGAATTCAATTTGTTCTAAGGAGAGCAGTGAAAACACTATGCTTAGTTGAAACCACTGCTGCAAGCATCCTCATATTTCTTGATATTACAATAGCTTCCCTTAGTTTGAGAGAGATATATTTGTAACTACGTCTAAGGAATAATTACTCTAATGTAGTGGCGTTTTATACTCTGCATGGAGAAAATAACACTCATGAAACAATGAAAAATTATTGTTTGTGTATGTTTTCTTTCTGTGAAATGCTGGTGCTCATCAAGTGTTTATAAAGAGTGTGAAGTTCTGTTAATTGGTAACTTATGACCCTTGAGGGCTGGCATTGGTTCCCTTGCTTTTTGTAGGAAGAGTTGGATCTAATAGTTCCTAGAAGAGGGACAATATGGATCACGTCTTCAAGATGTGACTTGCCTCCTGACTGTGCAAAGCCACCTAAGGCAGTTAGGCGCCTTGCCACAACAGCAAGTCACTGGGAACCAGACGCCTAAGGGTCTTAAGAGCTCTTGAAAATTTGTGTATTAACGGAGATCGTTGTGTTCCAGTTAGGGATACTCCTTCGTCTAGTGAAAAAACCTTGTGCAGCTGGCAATAGTCACGACTGGAGCTTTACGTGGGAAATTTAACAGCATATAATCTGGGTGTAACATGCCTCGTGGATAGATGCTATGAACTGTAGAACAGAAATGTTTAGCCAAAAGAATAGTCCAAATAGTCTCTGCTATCAAACAGTGATTTCACTATAAATGAGGGATGAGAATTTTCTGCTGAATGAAGTTACCGAATAAAATGACTTGCGATAAATCAAAACATTAGAGAAAAGAAAATCACTACGTTTTGTGCATTGTTTTTGACTTGACTTTTAAATGAAAACATTAAAATGACATTAAAGATTTTAAAAAAAATGAAACATTTGTTCAAAAAACAAATTCAAAACGCATTCCAATTCTGTAGTTATGTTGTGGAAGGAGAGTTACTTTTACCTCAGCAAATTTTTACTCGAAGCAGAGAATTTGTTTGGGAGGTTTGACTTTGTGTAAAGACACTTTCCAGCCCTCAGTTGAAATATTTTGAACCTTTTCTTATCAGTTTGAATGGATGTTGACTGGTTTGAACTGCTCTTCCCTGACTTGATCTATTCAAATGCTTTGGAAAAGAAGAAAGGATCTTGTCAGTCGCTATTCTGTTGACAAGCTCGAGATGCGTGGCCTGCTTCAAAATTACCTTTTCTCTTGCTGGTGCAGGAAGAACTGCAGAAGAGGAAGAACTGGAAATGCAGAGACTGCCTGGTGGGATGCAGTGGTTCTTCAGACAGTAGGCCTAGCAGGGGTCAATAGCCAAACACTAAATGTTTCTTTCTCCTCTTACTTACATTATATTGTTTTGTTGTTCATTTCTCTAAATATATATGACTGTTTGTAATAGCATTTTGTACTTCTTTGTTTCCAAGTCCTTTTCATTTACAGTTTTTGCAAAGATTTCACATGGGAATGATTTCAATATGTGTGTTTAGGCTTCATGCTAAATGTGTAAGGTTCAAGTTCTACACAGCATATTGCTTCTAGGTAATTTGTCCTGCAAATAGCCGCCTTCTGCCTAACTTGCTGCTATAGCTAATGCATCACTATCTCAGGTAATTTGAATTAACTAGTTTGATGGGAAATACTGACTAAGAGATTGGTCAAAAGTAACAATATGGATGTTATTTCTTTTTTTTTTTTTTTTTTACTTTTTTACATGCTGCTTAAATTAATAAATTGCAAACAGTGACTCCAGTCCTGTTCTGAGTATTCCTCCAGTTATCATATTAATGGACATAAATAGGAATTTAATCTATCAGATTTGGTCATGAATTTCCCATTAAGTTTGTCCCCAAAGTGGTTCCGTGTCCCAGTTCTTAACAGTTCACTAACCATACCCAGTGAGTTGTAACTGGTCTGTATACAAATTACTGCCACGTTCAGCAAAATCCATGGAATTGTTCCGAATCCCTGGGGAGAGTTTTGTTGAACTTTGTAAAACTGGGAGTCTTTGTTAGATTTTTATTTTTCAGTGTCCTTTCAAGGAGAGATATTCCAGGCTCCTTTTTCTAAAATTTAGGCATTGCGGGCCTGGCATTCTTTGTACTTACTTCACTTTCAAGGTAGTGTAAATTTCTTGGCGTCATTAGCGTTTCTCCTGATTTCTGTCTTTTATAGCATTTCATGAAGAAGCAGACGGTGAACTCAGTCTAATGGTTGGATATGAAATATGTGTATGTGTTCTACTTAGGCTACCATATTTATTATTAGCTTCATAATCTATCTTTTATTATTAGAGTAGTAAAAATTAAAGTTATCCTAAAAAAGTAATGACTTTTGTCTATGTCCAGTAAGACTTAGTGCATGTTACCGCAGAAGATGCAGATCACCTTCACAGATCACTGCATATTTTTGGTTATCTTTTTTTTTTTTTCCTACAGATCAAAATGTGACATGCATAACTACTGGGACAGAAATAAAGAGGTTTTGACCCCAGCAGTTGTATATACTAAGACCGAAGTATGTCAAATTACTGTTTTTCCATTCAACTTTCTTGTTGGATGAAGCCTGAGTGCCACAGGTTACACAGTACAGTATCCTGTAGCAAATTCCATGTGGAATTACTAGCGTCCAAGTGTCTCATGCTACGATATCATCCAGGTAACTGATCTGAATCTTTGGTCTTAGTTGTTTGGTCTACTTTGTTCCTAATTCTTCTCACCTACCAGGCCTACGATACTTTGCATGAGTGTTGTTTCACATTTGTTGTCTTATTTCTTAATGTCATTACTTTGTGGGCTCTTTGCCTGGCCTTGTGACAGATGAAGAAAAAGCACCATACTAAATTAAAAGATCACACAGGAGGATTTTTAGTCACACTGGACTTCCGGCCCTGACCTTATTTGCAAGCACGGCTACAATGTTCACAAGGTAAAAAACCCTAGCTTTCTATGTGTAGCTTTCTCTCCTTGTTATTGGTTTTGGGCATCTGGTTTCAAGGCTGGTCTGAAATTTGATCTTACTCAAATTCTCTTGGTGCCTTTCAGCAACATATGTCATTAATGAAGGGAGCTGGGTAACCGGTCTCACCATTGTTTTTAATTCAGCCTACGACAGGCAGCGGGAAAGCCGAAGCGTTTCAGCCAGCCCCAACTAGGAAAACATGCCCAAGGCACAGGCTATAGCATAAACAGAGATATGTCAGGCTCCTCCCTAAAAGAAAACCGAAAGTGTACATTTGGCAATGATGTTTTGCTTTTATTCTGAATGAGAAACCTGTTGTACAAAACTAAGTCTTTATTTTAACATTGGTACGGTTAATAGCAAGGATAAAGAATCATTCCCAATGAAGACGAGGACAAACTGGAAAAGGATGATCTGTGGATTGCAGGTGCTGCAGTAACAAATGTACAGAATTACAAACACATATTTTTTTCTGAAAGAAACATACTAAAAATATAAACACTGGTCTTTCATCAGCAATAAGGTACTCCCCTATTACGTTTCAGATTGTAATGCTGTGAACTGGGAAGATTCTTCTGAAGAGAACAGCCATTCCACAACATGCCCTTACACGAAGAATAATGTTACAGAAATTATTCTGGAGTTGAGCAACTTCTTCGTAGCAAGAGGAATGCTTGCAAAAGAGGTAATATGTTAAAAAAAAAAAAAGTAGTATTTCTCATTACTGTTGAATCCTCAGTCTGTGACATCAAAATGTTTAATAGGTGTCTCTTACCTGGCAACCCTCATGAGAGATACTTAATAATCATCTGGTAGATTGGAAGTCTGAAGCATCTGGAAGATTAAGTAACTTTCCCAAGATCACACACAGATTTCTTGTTTTCTTTTGACAGCAAGTGATTACCAGAGCCAAGATTATTCCCAAACCACCTTACTTCCCTTCTGTAATAGCATATTATCAGATACGTGGTTTGCAGGATAAGGAAGAAGGAAAGACAGAGAAGGGAAATATGCGCAGGACTCTTCTAGAAAAGAAATTAATAAATTGAGCCCAACTTTATATAATTCTTGCTGTCGACTAATGTCAGACTACTTTACAAGATAAACTTTTTATGAATATGCCTATTTTACAGATGGGGAAACTGAAATAAAAAGTGATTTGATGAAACTCCCACAACAGATAAATTTGCAGGCCTGGGAAAAGTTTCCGAGTCTCCCAACCCCCCCCCCCCCCCCCCCCCCCCCGGAAAAACCCATATTTATTAAAAANGCAGGATAAGGAAGAAGGAAAGACAGAGAAGGGAAATATGCGCAGGACTCTTCTAGAAAAGAAATTAATAAATTGAGCCCAACTTTATATAATTCTTGCTGTCGACTAATGTCAGACTACTTTACAAGATAAACTTTTTATGAATATGCCTATTTTACAGATGGGGAAACTGAAATAAAAAGTGATTTGATGAAACTCCCACAACAGATAAATTTGCAGGCCTGGGAAAAGTTTCCGAGTCTCCCAACCCCCCCCCACCCCCCGCCAAGACAGGAATCACTTATATTCATTAAATGAGCTGGCATTCATCCTGTTTCATTTGGCAATGTAATACAGGGCAAAATGGTGTTCTTTCCATTAGGAATGTTTCAATGGTGCCACCTTTTACAGAAGAATGAAAAGGAATGCTGGACTCCAAGCATTCCCTAAGGTATAAGATTGACTGAACTGAGCAGTTGTAGAAAAAAAAAAAAAACCCGGAAAAAATAGCAACAGAAGTAGTATCTCAGCAATAGCTTCTGAGGAAAGTGAATTTGAAATTTTGATGGAGAAAGGGTCAAGGAATAAGTGCTGAAAAGCGGTGTCAGAAGCATCAGGACAAAGGCTGGGAGAACTTCTAAGGCGGCGTCGAAAGAAAATCAAACTCACAGAAATGTAAGTGAGACCCAATTTTTGTCTGTAAGGCCAGCCTGTCCCTCTTCCTTTACATTGCTGGCCAGGCAATGAAGCTCTTGAATTTGGTTCTTACAAAGGCAGGTTTGTTACAAATTACATGTTTCATGAGCATTCATCACTTCAAATAGGGTAGAATTAATTATCTGCCATTTTTTACTTCATGGACGGAGCAATGTGAGGACAGTAGAACCGAACTTGTGAGATAGCCAAAGAATCTGCTGCTTTGTGGGCTTTTCATATGGAAACAGGATCCTCACTTGTGCTGCAGAAGCTGTTCCAGTGACTAGGCTAGTGTAGCTCCATGGAACCGCTGTGTTTTCACTAGGTAACCAGTAGGGAAGAAAGACGTATGTCTCACATAGGCCTGTACAGAGATACCTCTCTATGCCGCATATTATTTTTTTTTTGCTTGAGCTTAGCATTTTCGTTTAGAGGTATCAGATCACTAACTACCCTATTGAAATATATTTTCCCCCTTTCAGTGAAATATTATGATAATGTCTCTGAGAAGTATGGACTGGAATGGTGTGGGAAAGCATCAATGTGGATACAATGAAGTTAGGAAGACTTTGAGATGAGTCCATAGGTCTGTAAAAAGATAATTAAAGCTCTATCTGTAGTTATCTACAGTTTGCAGATTTGGAATAACTGCTGATAACTTAGTTCTTATAAACTAGATTTAAAAAAAAAAAAGCCTCATCTGATTTCATTAAAGTTAAAGGGAGTTTCACTGTGGGTGACATTAGGGACAGAATTGGGCCCTGGTTTATTATAAATAGAAAGTCAACAAAATATTTTCATACAAAGGGAATAAGTTAACGGGAAGGGAAATTGAAGCAATGAATACTAATGATTTTAAGAGAAACTTAGGTATGTTCCAGGAGAAGGAAGACATTGAAAGGCAATGAGGAAAAAAGGGAAGGCAGGATTTTGGCAAGCCAAGGGTGAAGTAGGTGGTGGTGAGATATTACTACTCCGTTAGAACACCTTTTTTTTTTTTTTTTTAAAAGAATTTTTTGAGTTCTTGAATAATGAATTGGTCTTCTGGTATTCTTGGTCTGGAAAATTTGTTTCTTTCAAGAAACTGTGATATCTGCATCTGGACTGTTAGTAAATTGCCTCCCAAAGCACAGTGTTTACCTGTTAATTCTATGAAAATTAGCTTGTGTATTTTGAGTCAGCTGCTATACAAGAAGCAGCGGATAAAATGATTCCGGAACACTTGTGATACAAGAAGACAATGTTGCTGTGGTAGCTGTTGGCATTGTTAGATCCTCTTTCTCTCATTGTTAGATCCTCTTTTTCTCATTGTTGTTCTTGTGCTGTTGGTAGTTAAAATCTGATGCTTCTATGGGACCTTAGGCAGCACCTTATTTTAACAACTTGTCCATCCCAAGTAGAAACCAACCACAAAATCTGGGGGTCTTGTAAAATAAAAGAAACAGGAGCAGAAGTCAAATATGCATTTTTCCTGTCACTTTGTTTACATTTGGGCTAGTTCTGACAAGTATTTGAGTTAGTTTGAGTTGCTGTATTGTCTCCTGGGTCATTTTCATTGCTACATTGTCCGGTGGAGAAGGCAGCGCAGTATGAAGTACAGTTAGACAACTTTGAGTTCTCCGTGTGAGGACCATCGATTTCACTTCAAGAAGGAAGGAAGGCATTATGAGACCTAACCTTCCTAGGCACTTAAATTATCTTTACCCCTAGATACTCATATTTAAGAAAAACATAATAATAACAATCTGCCTTGTTAATGTTTAAGGCACTGGTTTGTTTAAAGACAGACTGTTAGCACTTTAATTGTCAAACAGAATGTAGACTTTGCCCTGCTAATCATTGTGTCAACCCCAGTATTTTTCTTGGCATGTCAACTGCATGCTCTGTATCCATGAATAAACTGTTATGACACTCAGCCAAAAAATAGCTTTCTGCATACATCAAAATTGTGATCCCTTCATGCATATTTCATAATGTATGTCCCAGTGATGCACATACAATACACCTGTAGCTTCTGAGCAGCCTATATGTACGCTGGTGCACAGTACATCAATTCAAGTATGTGTACTCCACGGTGATAGAAAACTGGCTGTTATTGGGTCAAATTTCATCCAGGTGTTCTCCCTGATGCTGATGAAGATTATTCCAAAGGATTAGGAGTAGGTATATTTTGGTAAATATGATGCAGAAGAAAGTTGACTTCTATTTAGGCTTAGAATGATGAAAACTTGGGTTTTTTTCAGATTACAGCAGTCAGTTTCACAATTTAAGATTAAAACCAAAAGAGTTTCATGAAAATCGTAATTATTTTAGTCATTCCTAGCTATATGAATAGAAAGTGAATCTCGTTCATAGTAAGTTTACAAGATGGAAGGACAAAGCATACTACTTCTATGCTGAAGGAATTGTTTGTAGTTTATTAGTAGAGCTTTAAACTGCTAATTTTAAAGCTATACTAATGCTTTATTACACTTATTAATGCTACCAATGCTTTATTACACTGCAGGTTTGATAAAAGCTCAATCGATTGCAAAATCATTGTGTGCATTGAACTGAATTATCAGAGGACGAAATTAACTTACAGCGTGTCTTATTTTCATGGTAACTAAAATGGAAAATCAGGCATGACTGAATGAATTTTAAGTTTTACCCATTTGTGGTTTTCCCACATATTCGTCAAATTGCCAAACACGAGACATATTTTAACTATGATTTATATATATTCCAACTGTTTTAGCAAAAATGTAGAATTAGGGAGTATCGGCCACTGGTCGGTGCAGTGTATTTCAGTGAGTTCCACAAGGATATATTCATTGATCACAGGCCTGCAGGGCTACTGACTACCCTGCCTTTTTTAAAAGTCAAGGAAGACACGGAAATTTTTTTGTAAAGTACTAGAATATTGGGAACAATGCGAGGTCATTTATGAAACACGTTCTGTGCTCACTGTGGCTGCTCCATTGAGTTCTCATATTCTAGCTCTGAGCAGAGTTAGGTATCAGCAGTTATATCGGCCTCGGACTTCACATCTTTTGAATTTTAAATTCTGTGGCATATAATGAAAGAAAGAAGAGAACAGGGTAAATATATTTCTGCATTCCAAACTTACTTAATTTTCAGTTAAATAGTTTAATTGTATAAGTGGCAAATAAGCAAGAAAATCAACAGGTATGACATTCTCTACTGAATATGCACTTTACTCATCTTTTCTGCTACTCAGCTCAGTTACTGTCTCCCATCTCTGTTCTCTTAGCTGACCAAGGTATGTCCTGTTTAATGGCCGTATGTGCTTTAAGACTTCATATAGAATTGGGATGCCAGTCATAAATTGCATCGTATCCATTATACTTAACTCCTATTATACTGGTCAGTAGTGACGATAATTACACACTGAAGAAGGAGTGTTTGGGAAATTTGGAAAATCACCAGGAAATTGTGATTTAGAGATATGCCAAACCAGATACCTGTGTCTCTGCCTGCTGAGAACTTCAGCCTTCTCTGTACATTTTCCCTCTCCTGCTCTTTTTTTTTTTTCCTCTGCTTTAGTGATGGCTGCTTTAGCTCCCTGTGCATTGATAACCCTTTGATCCAGGTAATTTTCTATCCACATTTGTAAGTGACCAGCAAGGTACCTTCTTAAGAAAATACTGATAATGCCCCAGAATGATAGAGCATCCGCAAAACACCAGAAGTGGTGATTGTAGGGCAGTTTTAGAGAAGAGCTGAGGAATTTCATGGATTAAAATGGGCCACTGTGATCATTCTTGCTGACTTTGTGCTCCGGAATTTCATTTCTAATTATCTATGCATCAAGATTTATAATGTGCAAAGAAGTTAGAGTAAATCTTTCACAGTCTTTAATCCTGACTTGTTGTCCCAAATCATAGAAAGTTTATGACATCTTTAGATAAAACTTGCTGCATCTAGCCAGCTACACACATCTTCTATTTATTTTGAGAGTTAATATTCCTTTCCTATTGTTAAAATTGTCTAAATGACAATGTGTAGAACCCTTTTGTCCTAGTCACGGTAATAATTTTGCTCCCACTACCTGCATGCACATATGACTTCCAAACAAGCTTTACCTTCTCCACTGTAAGTCCTCACTCCCTTTCTCTCTTCTCCTTCCCATGTCTGTCTTCAAATCTCATTTATTCGTATGCCACACATCCCCTTACCTGTTGGGAAGTAGGCTGGGTCAAAAATATTGTCGGAACACGTGGACACTGGAAGTTGAAAGTGTGGGGAGCTAAGATTGTTTATGTAGAGGAATAAGGAAGAAAATGATGGCATTTCGCAAGGAAACTTTTGTGTATTTCCTTTACAAAGGTTAGCAAGGATGTTATTGAAATAGCCTTATGTAGAAAATTTATTTGTGCCGTGGCTACAAAGTTAGCGTGTCAAATTTGAAAGCCAAATTCTAATGTTTAAGTGTGAAACGGAAAAGTCGTCCTGCTGGAATTGTGAATGAGTGCCTTCCTACCTGTGGTGGCACTACTGGAACTTCCATAGCATTTAGGTAATGTACATTTCAGATGCATACTTGGCACTGTGTTCCACTCAGTCTTGCTTGGACAAGATTTGATCTAACCTTCAGTTTTTTGTTTTTCTTAATGATCGTGCCGGGTGTTGCGTATTGCTAGTCTACTATCAATTCTTTATCAAACGATGGTAAGAAACTAATGACTGAAATAATAAAAGGTAGGACATGTTTTATCTAGATAAAGTATCTACAAACATGTTTTATCTAGATAAAGTATCTACAAATGCGTGCTTTTCTACTGTTGGCTGATGTTAGATTATTCTTTGTTACAAACTGACCGTATCCAGGAGGGCACAAACAACTTTGGCTTCAAAAATCTTCCGACTGCTTTTTCAGCCCTTCCCACTGGTACGTATGTAAATGCATATACAGGATTTATTGCTTGATGTCTGGAAAAGCCTCAGCTTAACTCCCTATGTAGAATTGCTCCTAAACTTAGTGGGAATCTTGTAACTTCAAGAGTACCCGTGAACCTCGGGAAGCTCTTACTGGAGGCTTAACTGGTGCTTAGGGGAATGTTTTCCAACTTCTCTGTAGTGTCAGGACTTTTAAGTATGGGGGACGCCTTAACAGAATTGGTCTCCTCATCTCAACCTCATTTTTATATTGAGGTAACACATAAATTGGATTTAAATTGCTGTTATTAATTAAAAAACCCACACCTCTAACATAATTAAGTGCATACAGGAATCTGTTCATCAGCTCATCATCCACTCCATCCCAGTGTATTTTAGGAAACTTGAGGGCTTTTTTCTTCTTTTCGATTTCTTGGTCAGAAAAAAAATAATGAGCCAAAGAAAACCGTTATACCCAGGGGCATCCAAATCTTGCTAACCAGAACAAAACTAGGAGTTTGTTTAAATCTGTGCCGTTACTCACATAGTACATGCTTAGAGCTCATCATACTTACCTAGATCAGCATGTTGATGAAATGCTCTTATTTAAGTAGCACTCATCACAGCAGTTAATAGTCCATTAGAACAGCATAATATGAGTATAGGAATACAATAAATAACAAAATATGTGTATATCCTGATTGGCTAGAAATGAACATCTGCTATTCAGAGAACAGGAATTTGCTTACAGCACAATTATTGAGAAATAGCCCAGCATTAATTGTGCAAATCAAGTTTTCCCAGCAGATCAGAGTACAAAGAAATGAATGTAAATAAAAAAATAAGGGTCAGCTTGATGGGCATTTCGGCAATCAGGTTAAAACAATTCTTTCAGCGTAATTATACATAATGTGCTTTGGCTAGAACAATTTAATTAAGTGGATCTGCGCTGTAAAGAAAAAAAATGTGTGCTGTTTGACTGGAGCACTCTTATGGAAAGTGATAACATGATACCATTAGGAAACTCAACAAGACAATCTACATCCCCGCATTAAGAGAAGCAGAAGTCTGAACATCTGTTTCCCTCTATTGAATTCACGAAAGGGGCTTCTCTGCGCAGGGACTAAGTGAATAAACAACAGTTGGAGAAGGTTATCTCTGACATTTAACAAAACGTCGAAATGTCACGAGAATGAAATAAGGTGAGAATGAAATCCTGAAGTCAAGGTGTGCTCAGAGTTAGCTTGGCAAACAGAGCACAGAAACGCACAAAACCTCTGCCCATCACTCTTCGAGAAGTGTGGCATAAGAATGCTCAATTTATGAACAGCATACTTTTTTTTTTACTCTTTTTTTTTCGCCTTCAAAATAGACTGCAAGGTGGCATGAAATCGTTTTGGAGAAATGCATGATGAAGCAGAGTTCCCCAAGATGTTCCTTTAAGCCAGAAGGAAAAAAGTGACAATTAAAAGAGGTGCTATTAAGTGTTAAAAATTCCAGAGGCAGCTAGTGAAATTAAAGAAAAAGAGAGTTTTATCTTGGATGTGAAAGTTTCCTTTTTTTTTTTTTTTTTTCCCCTTTTTCCACAATCAAGAGCCTTGGAAAGGAGTAATAATNAAAAAAGAAAGTTTTTTTTTTGGTGTTAAAATTTTCTTTTTTTTTTTTTTTTTTTCCCCTTTTTCCACAATCAAGAGCCTTGGAAAGGAGTAATAATAATAAAAAGAGAAATGGGCCCAAGCACCAACTTGCTGCCAAGGGCTGTAACACAATCTCTCAGCATTTCAAGGGTAAATCAGCGTGAACTGCCTTTGCCGTCCCTCTGAAAAAAAGTAAGTATTTAACTTCCGTTCGAGCCTGTGTTGGACTGCTGAAATATAGGAAATCGGGCTGGGAGAGGGGGGAGAGGAGGGGGGCGGAAAAAANTTCGAGTTTAAAGAGAAAGGGGCCGGGAGCGAAGCGGGAAGGTGAGCTTCGCCCGGCGGCTCGGCCTTGCGGAGTAGGTGCTTTTCTTTCCTTTCCCCCCCCCCTCCGTGTCCCGTGGGGGGCTCGCCGGGCATCGCGGGGGCTTCTTTCTGCTTGGGGGGTTTTACGTTTGGATTTTTTGTTTAATTTTTTAAATTCCTCCTTCCGCGCCCCGCTCTGTCTGGAGTTTGGCAGCATCGCGGGGACGGACTGAGAGCGTGCGTGGGTGCGCGGTGCGGATCCCCCAGCCGTTCACCCGGGGCTTGCTTGGCGGGTCGCCCCCGGGCATCCCGCGGAGGGTCGGGGCGGGGGGGGCCGCGGCGGGTTTGCTCGGTCCTGCCCCCCCCGCCCCGGGGCGGGGGCAGACCTGGGAGCAGCGCTTCCAGCGCTCATGGCAAAGCCATTAGCTCAGCCTGGCGGTGGAGGGGCCCCGCGGAGGACACGCGCATCCCGGCGCAGCGCGGAGCCGGGCTCCGCCGCGGGTGAGAGCTGGAGGGGGGGCGCTGGGAGCGGGGCGGGGGGGTTCCAGCCCGTTTTTTGGCTAGTTCCTACCCCCCGTGCGCTGCCCCGACTCCCGCCCCAGCCTCTGGCTTGGCTCTCGGGTCGCTGGTGGTGCGAGGAGCGGGAGGAGGAGGAGGAGGAGGCGGTTTGTGCGTTCCCCGCGTCCGCGGGGAATGTGAGCGCCGGCACCGCGGGCTGCGGCCGGTGGCGGGGGGGAGGCGACCAAGCCCTGCCTGCCCCCTCCTGCCCCAGAGGGCAGGCGGGATGACACCCCGCTCTCCTGCCAAAATCCATCCTTCCAGCTTCTCGCTTTCTTCTTCGGGCTCTGCATTCAGATCTCAAGAGGGCAGACTTTTGACATTCAGAGCGCTCCGTTTCCTCGCTAGCGCTTTACTTGTGAGAAATGCAGGTTGCCCTATTCCTTACCGAGCATTGCTGTCAGCATCCTGCTGCGGGCTGTGTCCGCTCAGCGCGCTGGCTCTCCCTGCTCCCGGGGAAAGAAGGGCTCTGGGGGCACCAGGAAGGATCCGCTGCAGGCTCCCCAGTGCGGCTCTAGCACAGTTCTGACGTGGCTTTGAAATTAAAAATAAACCAAAATAGTACTCTTCAGTGTCTACGTACGCTAAATTATGAATGGCTTCTTCACTGTGCAGTAGATGCCGTGCCAAGTGCAATGGTTTTATGATGGTTTTGGGATGTGGATTGTGATTTAATAGGAAATTAGCTGGCATTCCTAAATTCGTATCATATGGTACCATAAGCCATCTGATCAGCATTATGCCATGGTACCCTAGTTGGAACCGCAACCAAACCAAATCAAGACAGAGGTGGCGAGGTGAGGAGGAGTCAGCATTATCCTCAAGTTTCTAGCTCTTACTGCCTTTAGGCTACTGACTTACTTGGTCACTTTATTTATTTTACCTACAGTCTTATTTAAATTGGCACACTTACTATCCAAAGTACCTCTTTGACTCCACTTTACACCTCTCAGTTAAGCTTCACGCTAATTTCAGGGCAGGATTTGGAAATGGAACTTCAAAAAGGAAAAGCAAAGCTGACGGTTGGGAGTCAGCTTGTAATGCTGTCTGCATAGTGTGCTTGCAGTGAGAGACCCGCTTATACTCCTCGGAAGACGTGATATGTCAGTTTAAATACGTATTTCCTTTTGTAGCTGGTGGAGGTTGAAACTTATTTTGTCCTAATTTTTAATGGCTATTTTGCTTAGACAAGCAGAGAAAGATACAGTAAGAGCCAGGCAAAGAGAAGTCAACTTGAAAGTTTTTGGACTGTGTTAGGAATCAGGCTCACTTTCCAGAAGTAAAAATTTTATGAGCGAGTAGATATTGAACATTCCTAAACTTTTGTTTTGGTCTATGTGAGAAGGACTTTTCGTTTTCCTTTTGGTAGAAGAAGCATTATCAAGGCAACAAAGTTGTTTCTACTAGGCATAGTCCTGGAAATGTCTAGGCTTCCAATGATTAGCTCAGATTTTTAAGTGCGGTTAACTTCGTTTTGGTCTGGCCTCAGACCAAGGGCCTTACAGGTCTAAAGTATCGGTAAGCTCTTGTGCCAGGTTCTCTATCCTCCGCTCGAAGTACTGCACACGTTTGTAACAAGTATATTCATAACGTAAAGGACAAAGGCTTCTTGTGATTAAAGTTTACTTTATCAGTGTAGATCACATTTTGATGTAAGCCCTTAAAAATTCTAATTGATTAATGAGTTTCAGATGGTGGTTCCCCTCCAGTGCCCCTCCCCCTGCTCCTAACATGTACAGTATGCTCCAAGTTAATCTGGGAAAGCTCCAGAAACCTTGGGCTAAATTGGTTGTGGTATAGTTTATAAGGATAATAAAATAATGAGAAAAATTGAATTTCCTTACAAAAATATGCTTGCTGCATTTGTGAGCTTATGTTTTATCTGCTTGTTTATGGTAGTGAGAAAACTAAGATTACAACTATATGAATCTAGGATGATGCAGACAAGAATGACCTGTGGTTTCCTACAGAAGGGAAAGCTCTGTAATAGCTGTTGAAGAGGAGCTCTGTGATGTAGTAGCAGAATCACTTTAAAAGCAATTGTGTTTGTTTTTACACTTGTAAAGGGACAAAATGAGCGTGATTGTTGGTCTGTAGTAAATTGGAAATTGCAGGTGGTAAAGATTGATTGAGTAACATCTACCAGTGAGTGACAGGTCTCTGTTTTTTTTCCTACTGCTTCTTTTAGTCAATTTTAAGGATTTCAAGTAGGGGAGACTTTACGGTTTCACTTGGGGAAATTATTCCACTGTCTAGCAGATCTCACCATGGGGAACAGTTTCCTGACAGTAAAAATATCAATTACAGAAGTTGTTAGTTACCTCTGTGGCTCTCAAAGGAAGACATTCATATATCTTTCCCCCCGCTCTTTCTGCATATATGTGTGTGTATACACATAGGTTTATAGGTAAGGGGATGGAAAAACAAGAGCAGCCTTTTGTCTGTGGACTAACTGTAAACTCTCCAAATCTAAAAAGTATACCAACTCCGAGGCAGGAAAATTGAAATCAGTTTTGAAATGTGAATGTATTTATACTTGAACGTGCTACGTGTGTAAAACTGGCACTTGCTTATGTGAAAGTGGTGATTGCAAGTATGGGTCTCAAATTGTGGGGCAGCCTCATTTCTGCTTGCACAAATGTGCATTTTGTTGCTGCAACTTAATCTGTTTATGCACGTTGACTCTTTTATTTAAGCGTCTTTTGCACCCAACTTGTAGTTACAGTAAGCGAATGCTTCGCACAGTCCACTTAAACTTCAGTAAAGCTTCAAAAGTTCTGTTCTTTTCCATCTGCTTGAGGTGATTAGCACTAGCAGGGAGATCCAGCAGAGACCCTTGCCAGATACTCATGAGCTCTGTTCTGGCTTTTGATCCTCTGTCTCCTCTCTTTCCAGGATGGCTGCTTTCCAATAGCATTACCTTCTCTCTAAGACAGCAGGAGATTGTCTGCAGTTATAGCCGATACCCCTCTGTCAAAGCCAATGTGCAGTCTAGTGCTCAAGTTCCAGTTCCTTCAGAGAAAACTATTGCTGCTCTTGTCTAAGTTGCTGTCTGCTCTCTCTACCGCTGACAATAAAGCTATTGCACAGTTGCCTGCATGATGTTTTGTTTCTTCTACAACTGATAGCTAATGCGCTTCCCCAGTCATATGGCAAGAGACCGCATTTCACAAGCTTAAAGCCTGCATATGTAATTATATGAAGATTTTATGAAATAGCCTTTGAACCCAGTGTCCAAGGCAGAGTTATGCCATCTTCTGTTCTAGTTGTTCCAGCTTTGCAGAGCAACTCGGACACTGAATTGGCTTCTGTGCAAATCTCCAGTCCTGGATGACTCTGTTTTGGCCGCCAGCTGAACAGAGCCAGTCAATTCACTTGCCTGCTAGGCCGTAGTACCTGGGTGGGGCAAAGCAGATGCCTGTTGCCCAGTGTCACAGCCAAGCTGGTATGGTACAAAGGAGACATCATATACAACCTCTGCAGCAAAGATGATTTGATTGACCTCTAAACACAGTTCTGGGTTTGCTTTGTAGCTTGGTTTTTTGTTTTTTTTCCTCCCGTAGGCACTTTTAACGTCTTTTTATTCTTTTCTAACTGAATACAAAGAAAAAATGCTTGTTTTGCCGGATACTTAATTTCTATGCTAATTCTTAAGCCAAGTCAGAAAGACCAAGTGACTCGGCAAGACTTCTTCATCCCTGACCTGGAAGGATTGTATCTAGGAGCAAGTTAAAAGGAGTGGTTCAAGCCTCCTTTTGTTTGAGAACTAATGCACATGTTGTAATTAGGAATAAGGCTGAAGTGACAATGAAACTCATGTAATATAGAGGACTGCATAACCAGCAACTACTCAATATGAGCCGCTATGTTTATATGCTGGAACTGGATGGGTAATTTGGAGTAAAAACTTACTGGTTTGTATGATTAATTCACAGGTTGGAGCATGTGTATCTTCTCTGTATATCTATGCATACACGCACACTTTTGTATACACATTTTTACTGTGTAGAATAACTTTTTTCCTCCCAATTATACTCGATTTTGGTTGAAGACTACCATTATCACAATTTTACAGGTAAGGAAGGTGGTTGGAATCCAGGGATCTGCAACTGTGAGTGCCTAATGGTGTGGCCAGTTTTACTTTCTGGATTAAACAGCCTTTGCCTCCTGTGTGTTTTAAGTACAGAGGCTATCATTCTTGAATCCTTTTGTTCTACCCATTAACCCCAACAAAAGCCAGGGGAATTACAGAAGATTGCTTGTTTGATTCTCATTGCTTTCACCTGATGATCACTGACAGCAATCAGGAGATAGTGTAAGGTACACTGCTGGCAAAATACAAGCAGTGAGCTACAATACGCAGAAAACTAAACGTACTACTGTAAAGCAAAATAAAAACTTTACTGTTTGGTAGGAGGAAGCAGAAAGAAATATAACCTTTCAGTGTGTTGAATCTGTTACATGTCACTGAGTGTACTGTAAACTATCCCACACTGAATTCTTCAGCTAGACAATAAGTCTAAGAATTTGAGATGTCGCCCTCTTTTTGAGAGAGGTGGAAAAAAAGGCTGCGCTGCATAAATATGACCTGTAACAAAACAGAATGGAAAGTAGTTAAAGACCTTTCCTTGTCTGCCTTCAGAATAGTAGGGGGAAGGAGTTGCTTTTTGAGGAACAAAGCACTTAGAGGTAAGTTTTGAAAATGCTTGTGTGTATCTCACATCAGCTTCAACAGTTTATAGAAAAGTGTAACGTTCTGTAAAATATTTGACGTGTTTGTGTTGGCTGGTTTTAAAGAGCTGTATATATGATGATTTGCTGTTGCTGTTAGAAAGCAGTGAGATTAGGAAAACCAGTATTTTTTTGGCTACTTTGTTCATACCTTACGGCTGCCAAAACGAAAGGATGAAATAGTTGTTGGAGCCAAAGAGGCTTGCCTCAGCTGTGGTGATGTAGCCTTCATTGCTACTGTCTATCTCTGGGGCAAGTTAGTCCATTTCTCTGACCAAGTTCCTCATGACCAAGTTGTCAATAAACTTATCTTCAGCTCAAGAGAAAATAAACACATTAAGACATTTTAAAGAGGTGAGTTGATGGTATCTGAGCAAAGAATCAAGAGCCTGGCCTTGACTATGCGTAGAATCTTCAAAGGGGTCTTGAAGCTCAGGACCCGTTTGCTGTTGTCTTCAGCAACCTTAGTTCAGCTTCTTCACAGATCCCAGCTAGTGTGTGATAAAGTTTTTAATAGTTAAGGTATGGCCTATTACAATTGATGAAGTAGAAAAATATTTTAAATAAGCTTAGGTACTTCAGCACTGAAGTATCATGGAGGCTTAAGTTAAACTGGGAAGTTCTGCTGTCATCACTGTTTGCATAAAGAATAACGAAGAGTTTGAGAACTTTTGCTGCTTGCAGTTTGATAACTGACCCACTTGTAGAATTTGTGACAGGAGCTGCAGGTAACAAATGGCACTCTGCTCCTTGAAGGCTGATTTTAATTTCTTTTAAATTACTATTTATTTATTTTAAAAATCCAAGGCAGAATTTTTGTTGCTTTGATTCCACCAAGGAAGTATTTTACTTAATTGTAGGGCATGTTTTCAGAGGTAGTAAGGAAGGGGAATATTGTTCCTTTTCAGAAACAAAATTAAAGAAAACTTACACAGAGGTAAGGTTGGATTGTATGTGATCCATCTGTGATTCTTCAGGGCTCTTCTCAGTGGAGACTCTTCATCAGTATTAACTTTCTCAGTCTGCAGTCCTCACTGTGCAAGCCTGCTTCACAAATGAACCCATACGTTAGTGTTAATTCAGGGCTACTATGTCAGGCAGACCTAGCCCCAGTAGAGATGCCTGAATCCTTTTTGGCTTGTAGAGATTTTTGTCACCTGTCTATCTGACTTTACTCATCTTTCCTAGTTTCCTGTTCTGAGAACCTGTGTCCTATTAAAGTTACCTTAAACTCAGAATACCTTTCTCATCTCTGGATCTTCTCTCTTCTTGTTGCAGTTATTACCGAACTGCAGCCCCCATGCACCCTCTGAAATCAGAGCTCTTTATTCTCCCGCTTTTCTTCCTTCACTGAGTCTCAAAAGTTGCTCAAGACCTTTACGCAACTTGGTTGCTGAGTTTTATGAAACAAGAGGTAGGTCAGTATGAAATATATTTAAAGACAGCCCTGTGTGTTAGAGCCAAACTGAAGTAACATCTCAAATACCTGAATTCTCTCATCTGTTCTTCCACAGAGATTAGCATGAAGCATAAACAGACTGCAGTACTAGTTTCACAGACTGATAGGGAAACCCAAATTGCCTCCATGTAGTTGCTCCAGAAGCCTTCCATCTTTTTATTTATTTATTTTTTTTATTTTATTTTCCTCTAGTCTTAAAGAAATGCAACTTTCAGACCTTAGAATTACTTGAGCTCCACTGGTAGCAGCAGCCTGTATTGTATTTGTCTGGCTGTCAGGCCTAAGATAATGTTGTTGGTTATTATTTATCTTCAAGTTTCAGAGGGCACTTCATATACATGGTCTTGGGAAGTGATAAGGTAGGTGGACCTTTCCTGAGGTAAAAGAAAAGGATGTTGTCTCTGTAGTTTTCCTGTTAACATAACCCAGCTCAGTGTGTGTGCCACGTATTGCGCTCCTAGCAGGGCAGACCCCGCTGAGGGTCCCAGGATGAATGTGTCCCAGGATGAATCCCAAGGATTGCTGTGTGCATCCTTGAAATCTAAAATTACGGAATAACTTAGGGTGGAAGGGATCTCCAGGGGTCAGCTAGTCTAATCCCCTCCTCAAAGCACGTGTGAACTGTAAAATTATTTCCAGTGAAGAGGTGTAGTGTAAAACTGGTTCTTTACTACAGTAAGGTTTCTTTGTTCAGGTAGATTTTTCCAATCTGTATGCCCAAAGAAACAACTTGCAGGATTTTGTTTCCTAAATATTTAGATACATAGGTGTTGTTAAACTGAAAAATTGATGCAAAAAAAGTATGTGTTTCTACTTGGCTTAATTTGCATATTGTATATGAAGTGAACATTCAGAAATGAGAAAATTGTTTTTGTTACTTTTTACCAATATAATCTCAGAGGTAATTCAAGAAAACAAACTAGTTTCAGTTCTGGTTCTTGCCTTATCAATAGAGTTTATAGACTCCATAAATCAGTCAAAAAATTATTCTAAGGCTTTTTTTCTGGAAATAATGTATATGACAGATATTTATACCTCATTTTTCCCACAAAATCTGTGAGGACAAGGTGGTGTCAATTATCCATCTTGCCTGTTTCCATCAGTCCAAAATAAAGCAGGGATTTGAAGCACCAAATGACGTGGTTCTGAAGGACTTAGAGCAGCTTTAAAGCTGTCATTAAAGCTCCTTAGCTTTTACTATCATCTAGTACAAAGGAATCTATTCAGTGAGATTCCAGATTGATTTTTGCAGAGCTAACAGCCTAATTCTTCTCCCTCCATCCCCTTGGACCCCACCCCAAATTAGCAGGTATGACTTCGATTTAATCAACCAGTAAACCGTAAATCCAAGCTGACATTTCTACTAAGTCAGTTTTCGGAAGAGAACTTGCTTAAATTGCATACTTTAGTCTGTCTTAAACTCCTCTGCTTCCAAAGGAACTTTTGTAAATAAGGATTTTTTTGATAGACATTTCTGAATTATCAGTAGATTTTACATTTTTCTGTTTATACAAGGGAATAAAGTCTTTCTTACATCTATTCCCCCCCCCCCCCCC